>ML396775.1:16695-42343 GCA_005239525.1 Nicotiana knightiana | reverse complement strand
CCCTCCATTTTATTTCCCACCATTTCCCAATTCACACTCTTAGACTTTTAAGCCCAATGCTTAGAGTCTTTAAGCCCAATGCTTAAAGTCCAACAGAAACTTTAGGGGCTAATTATGGGATATGTTTTAAAATGGTATCCCCCTTTAATAGGGACTCCACCGTATGTTTAGAGTATATTTTTATACGTTAGTTGTAGAATGTGTTATTCTATTATTAGTTGTAGATTATGAAATATTTTATAAAATCGTAAGTAATTATGAAAATTCCCCATGAACCTCGACTTAATAAGTCCAACATCTTATAAACAGCAACTAGGGGTGTACAAATGAACTGACAAACTGCACCAATCCGATAATCCGAGTCAAATCGAGAAAATAAATCCGATGATGGTTTGGTTTGATTTGGTTTGGTGCTAGAAAAAAAATCCGACCATATTTGATTATGTTTGGTTTTAACTAAAATAAGTCAAATCGAAACCAAATCAATCCGACATTATATGTATAGAAATTTTAATTTTATATAATACATAAAAATATTTATTGTAGTGTAGTTTATAAATATTTCTTAAGTTTTTTTATAGTTTTATCTATTAACGTATTATTTCAAGCTCGGACTTATAATTTTTGGATGCTCCAATAAGTTTTATAGTCCATAAATGTTAGTAACTCAAATAAATCCTAAACCAAAATCAAATCAATACTAATGCTAATAAAAGACATTCAGTTCAACTGTACTACGAATGAAAATAGTGTTGGATATAACTTATCCATGATTTAAATAAAATACATAACTTATTTTTCTTTTATAGTGTTTAGTCATGTAAATAATAGTACTTCTTAGTCGTACGTATTTTAGCAACTTATTAGTAATTTTAAATTATGTTTGTTTTCATTATGACTTACTAATAATATTTATTTTGTGCGATTTTATTATCTTTATTGTTGAATATTTTAGTATAATACCATAATTCATCTTATATTTATGTTATTTTATTGAAAAACACCTTATATAGTTCTGTCTTAATATGGGTCGAAATTCGACTGAGAAAATTTGATAAATAAAAGTAAATAAGTGTGGGAATTAAAGCCTCGACGTAGACACTAAGGTCGAGCAGGGCCTAACAACGAGGAACCTCCGAGCAAAACATTAAGGAAGAGGTCGAGTAGAGAAGAATAGGAATAACAGTTAGTATAGTCTTGGAACTACCAATAGGAATATTCTATTGAATATTCCTTCTGCCATACTTTTTAGGGGTTTTGGAATATCTCATATGAATAGTAAAAGATAGGGGCAAAAAGGAGGTAAGATTCATTCTGATAAGAACTCTTGTAAGAAGTTGACTCTTGAGATATAATACAAAACTTTACCTTTCCACAGTGATTGGATTTGTTGTTATTCTGCCTTTCCACTCATACGATCCGAGAAAGCTTTGTCCATTTTCATATCCATTTGTCACATTTTTTTATCAGAGGGAAGAATAATTCATATCATTCAATATTTGGTTGAACCGTTCTTCCTATTTACATTTATTGTCATTTTTCATACTTATTACTCATTATTGTCACTTCATTTATTCTCAAAAGCTTCATTTAATAATCTCATAATGGGTTCTATGCACTAGTGGACTTTACTATTTAGGCACGTGATTAGGTCTAACATTTATTGTGCTTAACTAGGATTTGCCTTTCACCTTATTTGTCTTTTAGTTAGTTTAGCAAAAAATGTTATACTTTTTGGTCAAATAATTTGGCGTCGTCTGTGAGGAATATCTAGTCAAAGTCATAGTTTTTCTAGATCTACAAAAAACACACGAACAACAAAATACAGAACTCTCTTTTCTCTACTTGCACGATCTAACATGGCAGGGAATGGAGAAGAAATATTGAAGGCAGTGGTAGGCCTTACTGCTAATCTCCTAAACACCATCAATGGGGTTAACAGAGAAGATGAGGAGAACGTGACACCAAGCGCTTCACCTAGGCGGAGTGGTTCACCCCTCCCTCATGGCAACGTTACCGCTTCCCATGAAAAAGGAGCCTCTACGTCCACAATGGAAGAAGCATCACCAACATTGAAAAAACTACTAGAAGTATGGCTAACGAGTACACTGAACAACATACTCGACAAACCCGCTCAAAGGGCGAGTAGAGACGATGCACGAGTCGACGTTACAATGACAACTAATGAGCAGCACGGTCCCCTTCTCCAACGGGTATCACTCACACTGTTAATGATGCAGGTAATATTTCCCTTGCTTCCATTCTAAGAAAAATGGAGGAGATGGAGAACGAGAACAAAGCACTCCGCGACCAAATGAGGGAGCACCAAGAAAGGGTGGATAAGATACCGGGCACCCCAAAACTTCTACCAAAACGGGATGCCGGGCGGTTTGTGAAACAACTATATAGCGACGAGGCTGCACCACATGCTATACCCAAAACATTCAAGATGCCGCCATACTTAAAAATATATTATGGCACAACGGACCCTGAAGATCATATCATCCACTACGTCACCGCAGTGAAAGGTAACAATCTCACTAAAGAAAAAGTTCCATCTGTACTGCTGAAAACATTTGGTGAAACTCTAACCAGGGGAGCTCTGACATGGTACTCACAACTTCCAGCGCGATCCATAGAAACGTTTGAGGAGATGGCCGACAAGTTCATCACCGCCCATGCCGAGGCCAAGAAAGCAGAAGCCGGGGTTAATGATATATTCGCCATTAAACAGTCACCCGACGAAGGGCTCAGGGACTTCCTCGCCAGGTTCAACAGAGTAAGAATGACCCTTTCAAACTTATCGGAGGGAAAGGCAGTAGCATCTTTTCAAAACGGACTGAACAGGAGCGGCTCCAGGGTGACCAAGAAACTGTAGAGTAGGCTCATGAAGTACCCCCCACCACTTGGGAAGAAATACACAACGCCTATTGTGCCGAGGTAAGAGCAGATGAGGATAACCTTAACGAACGAACCCAATGGTGATGTCGGTCCATATGGAGTCAAAAAAGGACCGCAAAAACAATAACAGAAAGGATCATCTGGGTCCACGCCTTAATCGCGAGAGACATCAGCCATACGTCAGAACTGCCATCATACCACCACCCGCCATGGAGACGACCCATCCAGCCCTCAAACAGGGACTCACCGAAGCGAAAGAGGTATGCCTCCACTATTATCTGCTCACAATTTTTGTGTTTCCCCTTTAGAAATTGTCTACGCCCTAGAGAAGCTCGGCCCAAAGGTGAAATGGACACAAACGATGAAGTCCGACCCAAACACCAGAAAGTCGAACTCCCTCTGTGAATTCCATCAGGAATGAGGTCACAAGACCGAGGACTGCATCGCCTTAAGACAGGAGGTACATGCTCCACCAAGGGAATTTAAGAGAGCTGATGAGCGACCGAGGAAGAGTGAACTTCGCTCGTGGGAGAGAACAACATCAAGGACCCCCAAAACCACCCTCCCCAGCCTGCACCATCCAGATGATTATCGGCGGAGGCGACGACGCGACAATCAAACATGTGAAATTCACAACCACCCACAAGTTGAAGTAGTTGATCACCCATGAACGGTATGACGACCTCGAAGAAAGTATCATTTTCGATGGGTCGGATACCCACGGTTTGACTTTTCCTCACTATGATGCTCTTGTTATTACTTTACGCATTTCAGATACTGATGTAAAACGGATTATGGTAGATGATGAGAGTGGCGCGTGCATTATCCACCCTCGAGTCCTCACACAAATGAGGCCCGAGGATAAGATAGTGCCACGCTGCATCATGCTAACGGGTTTTAATAATGCAGTTGAACGGACCTCAGGAGAAATCACATTACCCGTTCTAGCCGGTGGTATCACCCTGGAGACAACGTTCCACATCATGGACCAAGACCCGGTGTACAACGCCATCATAGGACAGCCTTGGATACACGCCATGAACGCCATCCCATCCAGCCTATATCAAGTTGTCAAATTTCCCACCCGTGGGGAGTGTTCAGTATTCGTGGCGAGTAACGCACGCACGGCCTAGGAATGCTATCGCATCGCCCAGGATTGCACGTATACCCAACAGTTGAAAAGCAGAAGCATAAAAATTAGCGAGGTCGAGGTCAGACGGTGACGAGCTAAAAGACGTCATCAAAGACCCCGAAATCGTGGAACCACGGGATCAACTATGGAAGACCTCGACTCCGTCCAACTAGATAAAAATGACCATAACAAAAAAGCTTATATCGGCCACAAACTTCAAGAAGTAAATTCCATCAATTTTTAACTAAAAACGCAGACTTGTTTGCCTTCTCTCATACAAATATGACAGGCATCCCGAAAGAAATAGCAACACACAAGCTGAAAGTCGACCTACTCTACCCGTCGATACGGCAGGTTAGGAGAAAATTCAATGCCGCTATAAATGATGTCGTCCACAAAGAGGTGGAAAAACTGATCCCAAACGGCTCTATCCGGGAGTCGAAGTGCCCCCAATGGGTCGTCAATGTGGTCATGGTGAAAAAGAAAAACAGGAAATGGCGCATGTGCGAAGACTTCACAGATCAGAACAAGGCCTGCCTGAAAGATTCATTCCCATTGCCTCACATTGATCAACTCATCGACGCAACAGCAGGACACGAGCTGTTGACTTTCTTGGACGCCTACTCAGGTTACAACCAAATCCTCATGGAGGAAGAAAACCAGGAAAAAACTACTTTCATCCCCCACCAAGGGACGTACTGCTACAGAGTCATACCGTTCGGATTGAAAAATGCAGGGGCAACCTATCAGAGGCTAGTAACCAGAATGTTCAAAGAATAGCTCTCCAAAATGATTGAAGTATATACAGACGACATGCTGTCAAGTCGAAAAAAAAGTAAGATCACATCAACCATTTGAGGGAAGCCTTCAACATACTTAGACGGAATTCTAGAAAACTTGACCAGAAAGAAGTAGGTGCAAAAGTTGACCGCCTATATAGCCGCCCTATCAAGGTTCATCTCACGATCCTCCGATGGATGCTACAAATTCTTCGGCGTACTCAAAAAGGACAACGGCCTCCAATGGAATTCCGAGTGCGTCAATGCCCTAAGAGAATTAAAGGCATACTTGTCCTCGCCCCTATTACTTGATAAGGCAGAACCCGGAGAGCGCCTCCTAATCTACCTGGTCATGTCTGACATTGCAGTGAGTGCAGTACTGGTCTGCAAAAACAAAGGTACATAATCTCCAATCTACTACATTAGCAAAACCTTGGTTGATGCTGAAATGAGGTACCCTCACCTCGAGAAGCTAGCCCTGGCTTTAGTCGTAGCTTCACAAAAGATTAGACCTTATTTCCAATGCCACCGCATCTCAGTGGTCACGACTTTCCCCCTGAGGACTATCCTACACAAACCCGAGTTGTCGGATAGGTTGGATAAATGGGCCATCGAGTTAAGCAAGTACGATATAACCTATCAGCCGCGAACAACGATAAAGTCTCAAGTACTCGCCGACTTCAGCGTTAAAATAATGCCTGAGGTCGAAAGGGAAGCCACTAGTACTTCCCCCAAGATACACGACCTATGGATTCTATACACCGATGGTGCCTCCAACGCGTCAGGATCTGGACTAGGACTCATACTCGAGGTTCTGACAGGCGAAGTAATTTGTCAGTCCATACGGTGCCCCGATATGACTAACAATGAGGCCGCGTATGAAGCTGTGATTGTAGGATTAAAACTGGCCCTCTAATACGGAGCACGACGGATTGTCCTCCGATGTGACTCACAACTCGTCGTCAATCAAGTCAAGGGGACTTTCCAAATCAAGGAACAAAGGCTACAAAAATATCAAGCCGAAATCTGCAAGTAACTGCCCGAGTTCGATGAATGCCAGCTCGACCAGATACCTCGAGCACAAAACATCGAGGTAGACGGACTTGCAAAAATTGGCGGCATCTACCAAAAGCATAAACGGAAAAGAGAGCATGGTCACACTCCACCATCGACCAAATTGAGGTACGCATTATCAACTTAGCTTGGGACTGGCGCAACCGTAGCATCGCCTAGCTGCAGGACGACGTGCTCCCAAACGACAAAATAGAGGCCAAAAAGCTTCGAATGCAAGCAGCCAGATATACCATCATCAACAACGACCTATATAAGAGAACGTATAGCGGCCCTCTAGCAAAATGTCTGGGACCAGACAAGGCGTGTCCTAGAAGAGGTCCATGAGGTTCATTGCAGAGCTCACACCGGCAATCGAGTTCTAGTCAGATGTCTCATATGAGCAGGCTACTACTGGCCCACAATGAAAAAGGAAGCAACTGATTTTGTTAAAAAATGTGAACCATGCTGAAAGTACGCCCCACGATCCATCAAGCGGGCAAGCACCTCCACTCAGTCACATCACCCTGGCCCTTCATCAAATGAGGAATGGATATCATCGGCCCACTCCCTGCAGGACGAGGTAATGTACATTTCTTTTGGTTTTAACTAACTACTTCTCTAAATAGGTGGAAGTAGGTGCATTCGCCCAAATACGCGAACAAGAAGTGATTGACTTTATATGGAGGAACAGTGTATGCCACTTCAGCATCCCCAAAGAAATCAGTTGTGACAATGGACCTTAATTCACAAGGAAAAAAGTCGCCGAGTTCTTCGAGAAATGGCACATCAAAAAAATACTCTCCACTCCGTATCATCCCATCGCCAACGGCCAAGCTGAATCCCCTAACAAAATAATATTGAATATCATGAAAAAGAAACTGGAAAACGCTAAGGGATTGTGGACAGAGGTGCTACTAGAAGTGTTATGGGCATATCGCACCACGTCAAAGACGAGCATAGGGGAAACACCAAACTTACTAGTCTATGGGACTGATGCAGTGATACTGGTCAAGGTCAGAGAACCGAGCCTAAGATATTCAAATGAAAGCGGGCCAAGCAAGGATGAAAACAGAAGGCAAGATCTCGACGAAGCCGAAGAACAAAGAGACATGGATTACATAAGAATGGTAGCCCAGAAACAACAAGCAGAGCGATATTACAACAAAAAAACCAAAGTCAGACCACTCAAAGTCGGGGATTACATACTCAAAGACAAGAGACAGGCGAGCAAAGATCCACGGCAAGGAAAACTGGGGACCAATTGGGACGGCCCATACAAAATTTCGGCGGCAGTAAGCAAAGGGTCGTTCCAACTAGAAACAATGGAAGGAAGATTGTTACCGAACAATTGGAATGTTGCTCACCTCAAATACTTCAACTTCTAAAGATAAGACGTCCTCCAAGTCATACTCTTTTTCCCTTACCCGAGTTTTGTCCCAATTGGGTTTTCTCGGGGAGGTTTTTAACGAGGCGACGAAGAAGTCATCTCGAAGTTAAAGTATTAGTTCATCGCTCGACCTCTCGACAGCTTCTCCAAGTCGACCAATGAAGGGAGTAGATAGACTGGGACTTCTCCAATGCATGTACGAACAGAGCAAAAACATGTAAACTTCTCCGATGAATGTATAAACAAAACGGAATATGCAAACATATGATGTTCACATGTCCCCACCAATTTTACACATTACGCCGACCCAGGAAACAATATTCGACCTCATTCGAATTAATTTAAAGTCAACATTCGACCTCGCTCGAATCGACTCCCATTCGATCTCGTTTGAATTAACTTAAAGTCAACATTCGACCTCGCTCGAATCAACTCACATTTGACCTCATTCGAATTAATTTAAAATCAGCATTCGACCTCGTGCGAATCGACTCGCATTCGACCTCGTTCAAATTAATTTAAAAGTTAGCATTCGACCTCGCTCGGATTGACTCACATTCCACCTCGTTCAAATTAATGTAAAGTCAATACTCGACCTCGCTCGAATAGACTCGCATTCGACCTCGTTTAAATCAATTTATAAGTCGACATCCGACTTTGCTCGAATCAACTTATGATTCGACCTCGTACGAGTAAAATTATAAGTCGACATCCAATCTCGAACTAGCTCAACTTACAGTCGACCTAAGTGAAATTGCAACCAAGGCAGTCAATTGAGAAAAACATTCAAGGGAAAAATAAGAAGTTGAAGAACAGACAACAAAAGTATTATCATTCGAAAAAAATAATCTTACAAGGCCAGACAAGTTCCCGCAAAACAAAAAAAAAAGAAAAGAAAAGAAGAACAAAAAATACAAGAACATGCATACTACTCGGCCACAGCTCCCCCATCGACATCGCCACCGACGCCCTCGCCATCGGAGTATTCGTCATTATACCAAGCACCAGGCTTGAGCACGTCCAAATCATCTTCATCATCCACCCCGGGAGTACCGGGATTGTAGCCACAAGCGTCACGAGCTGCATATGCCTTAACACGAGCATCATCGAATTCCACCTCAAAAGCTTTCCCGACCGGCATCAAACCCCTATATATGTCAAGATGAGCCTCAAGATGAGCCCACTTCTCGTACAAATCCCGTGGGACATTGGGGTAAGTGGAAGCATGGGAGGTATACGGTTGAGACAATTGATGCGCTTTCTCGACCTTGAGGACAGTAATCTGCTCATTCAGATCTGAGACCTCTGTCTCTAAACCACCAATCTGCTCTTCAATCCTTACCTCCTTAAGTGCAGAAGTCTCTAATTTACTTGCCATCTCGGATCTGAAGACGCGGATGGTACCCGCTAGTGCCACTGCCTCCACCACAACAGTCGTTCTGGTTTTCTATATCCTCTCCAACTATGCAGATTTTGCGGCCAACTCATCTCTTTAGCCGTTGGATCTAGCTTCACTTTGCTCGAGCTCGGCACATAAAGATGCCGCCTGAGCATGGAGGTCGACGTACTCGGCCATAACGTCCCTTTGAGATCGCTGCACCTGCCTCAGGCGCGACAGCGACCGTAGTAACCCCGCCGATCTCTACTCTTTGACTCTTCAACGGCGCCACCTTCTCCTCACCGGGGGAAGACTCATCTATCAGGTGCAGCACCAGGCGGGTCGGGGTCTCTACTGATGGAACGACCATCTGCGGGCTAGATTCACCTAACGCCGGAGTCTGAGAGGAAGTATTCCGCACAGACTCAGCCAACACGAAATGCATCTCCGCCGAGGCAACCGCCTAGCAAAAGGCAGGAACGGGAGCCTTCGCCTTATTAGAAGTCCTCCGATCTGGAACCAATAAGAGAATCATAAGTAAAATAGGGAAACAGATTATGACGAAGTCGAAATATCTAGAAGACAAGGTCCGACTTACCGGTCGAGGGCTTGGGCCCGAACCTCTTGTTGAAGGACGCCCAGTCACGTATCCCTACAGTGTGGGGCATAACTTGGGCCACCCAATCACTGATGTCGGTGACCAAAGAAGGGGGATGCGTCTTGGCTACACGAAGGTAAAAGAAAACAAGTGAGTCACGAAGCACAGAGAAGAGAGAAAGAGCGTACTTCAATTAGTGAGAACACTTACGAGCAAAATTCCACTGCTCGGGAAACCCACTAGGGTTCGCCACCACGTGCTCGGTTTTGACAAAGAAATAATTGAACCAAAACCGGCGGTTTGCCTTGTCGTCCATTCCTTCCACCAATCCCTTGGTTCTGCGGTGGCGAAGGTGAATCATCGTGCCCCTATGGAAGCTGGCGCGAAGAGGTGCAATAGATGGCGGATGGAAACTCCGCAGCCGGCCAGCTCCACGTACTTTGTCAGGATAAGGAAGATCTTGTAGATGTAGGGAGAAATTTGAGCCGGGCAAACGCCATAGTAACGACAAAATTCCTCCGACAACGGAAGAAGAAGGAGAGAATAACCCACTTGGAACGGGTAGGCGTAAAACGCAGTACCCGGGATGGTGAACCTGTATTACATCGTTCCCCGTCGGAACCATGTCAACGTGAGCGGGGATGTGGTATTTGGATATGAGGATGGCTATGTGCTTCGCCTCCATCTTAGACCTTACTGGCTCGGGATCCTGAGCAGGTTCCTTCGAAAAGTTCGACCGGGAAGTCGGGTTACGAGGAACGACCTCCTCCACAGTGGGGAAGCTTTCGTCCTCCATAACAATGGATTCTCCTCCACCGGAAGGCATGGCCACCGACAACGGAGTTGGTCTGAGAACACCTCGGGGTTGGAAGTTACGTTAGTCATCTTTTACTGGTGGTTATGCGGTGGAACCGGAAACGAAGAAAGGGTGGTGACGATGGAAGTTACACTGAGTATGAACGTAAGAGGAAGAAGGAGATGCAGGGTGCAAGATTGAGAAGTTCAGAGAATGCAAAAGCTTCTCTGAGAGGTTTCCCCCTTCTATTTATAGACAACCGGAGCGCTCAAATCGATGCGAATAACCGCCAGTGGCCCTAGAATCGAAATGACAGGGGCTCGAGAAATGATGCAACACACCGGGAAGATGCGCAATGATGACGCATGCGGCTGTGATGTCACCCTCTACCAACCTCATTGACCACAACTATCAGAGCGACACATCATCATCTCGGCACCGATCACCCCTGCTCGACCATCACAGCGGGATTTCTCCAGAATTGCTGCTGATAAAGTTCGCTCATTGAGGTCAAACAAAAGACGACCTCGATGAGCGGAGGGACTAACTGTATGGGTCAAAATCCGACTGAGAAAATTCAGTAGATAGAAGTAAATAAGTGTAGGACCTCGACGTAGACATTAAGGCCGAGATCGAGCAGGGCCTAACAACAAGGAACCGTCGAGCAAGATATTAAGGCCGGAATCGAGTAGAGAAGAATAAGAATAACGGCTAGTATAGTCTTGGATACAGAACCACTCTGAATAACGGGAATACCCCATATTAATAGTAAAAGATAGGGGCAAAAATGAGGTAAGATTCACTCTGATAAGAACTTTTGTGAGAAGTTGACTCTTGGGATATAATACAAAACTTTACCTTTCCACAATGATTGGATTTGTTGTTTATTCTGCCTTTGCACTCACACGATCTGAGAAAGCTTTGCCCATTTTCATATCCATTTGTCACACGTTATTGTCAGAGGGAAGATAATCCACATCATTCAATATTTGGGTGAACCGTTCTTCCTATTTACATTTATTGCCATTTTTCATACTTATTGCTCATTATTGTCACTTCATTTATTCTCAAAAGCTTCATTTAATAACCTCATAATTGGTTCTATGCACTAGTGGACTTTACTGTTTAGGCATGTGATTAGATCTACGATTTATTGTGCTTGACTAGGATTTGCCTTTCACCTTATTTGGCTTTTAAATAGTTTAACAAAAAGTGTTAAACTTTTTGGTCAAACAACTATGATTGAAGAAATATTTGGAGTAAAAATTCTATGTTTTGTGCTATGAAGACTTTATGGGAAAAAAAATCCGAAAACCCGAAAACTCGAGAAAAACCGAGACTAAAAACCCGAATTTTATTAATTTGATTTGGTCTTTAAATTTAATAATTTGATACAATTAATTTAGTTTGATAATTAAAAAAATTTAAATCAACTCGAACTATGTACACTGTCAACTACCAAAAGCACCTAGTTGCCCCACATAACACAGCCATCTATTTGTTGACCACGAAGTACGAAGTGTTGACTGTTCCAATATCAAGAAACATTCCTACTTTACCTTCCACTTTACTTCAAGAACCCAACCATCAAATCCATACCCTAACCTTAATTAGCCAAATACTCTCAAATTTTTCGTTGTCAGCACATGAATCATGCCCACATTGTGCATTCCCAGTAGCATAATGCTCTATAATGTTCTTCTCCTCTTGACTTTGCTCCCGGTCTCCATTTTCTCCTTCTCAATTGGACTCAGTTCCCACTTTGATCCCAATCTTGGCCTTAATGGCGATGCTAAGATCACTAAAGATGGCTCCTTTGTGCAACTAACCGACCCATCAAAGTTTTCTCTGAGTTCCGGATTTGTCTTCCAGAGAATACCCTTCAAGTTTCTTGACTCCAATTCGTTTTCCACTGACTTCTCATTCTCTATCTCACCCCACAATGGTGATGGTCTTTCGTTCGTTATTGTTCCTACTGATTTCCCCTCCAAGTTTTCCAAGAAAATGTTCGGGCTTTCTAATGAAATGCGGTATTTTGGGGTTGAGTTTGATACTTTGTTGAACGAAAATGTGGGCGACAAAAATGCCAATCATGTGGGCGTGAACGTGGGCAGTCTTGTTTCTGCAAAATCAACCAATGTTTCGCTCATGAACTTGGTGTTGAGTAGTGGCAAAAAGCTGCATTCTTGGGTTGATTACGATTGCACTTCAAAGAGATTAGAGGTAAGGCTAAGTGAATTTGGTAGTCCTAGGCCGTATGATCCCTTGTTGGTGTATCAGGTTGATTTGGAGAGTATGTGGAAAGGCGAAGAAGTATTGGTGGGATTAAGTTCTTCTACTGGAAGTTCATTTCAAGTTACCAGTGTCTATTCATGGAAGTTCAGAGTGCGGAGTGTTCCAAAGTGGTTACATTCACAACCCGCGGATCCACTCAAAATTGGGAACGAACATAGTCTGGAAAAGATGGCACACAAAAGAAGGTTTCATCTTTTGGCATTTCTCTCTGGGTTTATTTTTGCGACAGGGTGTATAGCATTGGCCGCCTTTCTTGGACTGTTTTTGTGGGTGATACTTGGCAATAATTCGGAGGTAGTGATCCCAGCAAAAAGCTCAGTGCATCCTGGAGATTTCAGGTATGAAAAGGTCAATGTGGTTGTTGATGATGGTTCAGGCCATGTTAAAAACTAAATCAATTATCTATTAGTATATGCTATGTTGTATAATGCAGTTTCTGTTGTTTGTACTCTTTTAATGTATGCGGAAGGCTGGACCATGTATTTTACCCTTCTCAACGAAGAATGGGTGCCTTGTATGTGACTTTGTATGCTAATCTTGTTGACCTTTTTATCTTTTTGTACCTGAAATTTGTTACTTTCCAGCGGTAGCAGATGAGGGTTTATGTGTAGCAATGCATTCTGAGCAGTTCGGTACTTTTATGCCCTTCTTTTCCTCCTACAGTTTATATTGCCTTGTAAAGTAGCGCAGGATTTCCTTTAGTTAAATCAGCTTATAATTATGCTTACCTTAGCCTTGATTACTCTACAGTATGAATTATCGATGCTGCCTTCACTCCATGTTAAGTATCGTAACTTGACTGGAGACAAGTATCGTGGTAAGGTGGAAGTTCTATAGTATGTAAAGGGAAATGTATAAACATGATAAAGGTTAACTTTAATGAATTTGATCTTATAATAAGTATATAGATTGGTATTTTTTTAGTACTTTTAATCTTTAGTAGTACTAAAATTCAGGACTAAAGTTAGTCTTTGTAAAAGATGGACTGTTTTGGGAAATAGATATCAGAGGAAGTAACATACCAGTTAACTTGGGATAGGATTCTTATGTTTCATATAAGTGGAATATGAGTTTAAAAAAAGGAGGAGCACCTGGCTTTAAGTTTAACACAGTGGTAAAAAGAGGAGAAGAAACAGTGAAACACTTTTTGTTCTTAAGATAGTGAAATGCTACACAAGTGTGATTTTGACTTTGATACTATAGAAAAATCAAGCTGCTCCCGGCTTCTTAAGCATGCATGAACCTACTTTTAATCCACTAAACAGAATAATTTTATTAATGATACAGAACCAAGTTGGTTCTATAATATGTACATGAAAGAGCTTAAAACAAAGTCCATTTAATTCTGTTAAGAACTTATTAAGTATTATAATGTTTCAGGCTCATCTACATACACTATATAACATCATAAATAAGGTACTAATATGCAGTTAAACTTGACCATCGAATTGGAATCTGCTTAGCCTCCAAAACAACTTTGATTCCTTTCCCTCCAAAGTGTCCACCAAATACAAAGCTGATATGGTGTTCCATATGCTGCTAAGACCCTCACTAAGGCCTTTCTTGCTCCAGCATTTGTGTTCTTGGGTAGTTCTTGGCCTGAGTCCTGACCTATCTCAGATCCAGAATGCTCAAACAAAAATGACATAGCTGCGATGTTTTGTTATGATGCCAACTGGAAAAGAGAATGGCCGTTGCCTTCCAGCTTCTTTCCTACATAGGTAGCATCTATTGCACATTTGCAAGTCTGCTCCCCGTTGAGGATATTCCTGTGTCAAACTAGTTGCATAGGCAACTAACCAAGAAAAACAAGTCACTTGATAGGGTGCTCTTGCTTTCCAAATTTACTTCCATTGCTAGGATAACTTCTGACTCTCACCTGCTATCGGAATCTGTAGCAAGATTTCACAATGAAGATCCTTTGTTCTGTACTGTCCAAAATAATATGTCAGCAGCACTGATAAGCCCCTGGAAGGTCTCAATAGTTGAGGAACTCATCATCCTTTCTATTTCTCAATCAATTTGATTCTTTCCGAATACAATATTCCAGTCACTTCCTGCTTAGGCTTGCATGAACTTGCTTATGCCAATCAAAGAGTAGACTATCAAACTTTTAAAGTTCCATCAGTGCTTTAATTTTAACTTTGAAAACTACAATATTGTAATCATTTTGTATGATTCATTTCGAAGCTTGCTTTCTGCTGTGAATTGTGTCAAAAAATGTAGTGCTAAGATTTTTCTTTTCCCCCTTTGCTTTGATGATATTCTGGGGTGATGCTGTATGGTGTCCCATAACGTTCTTTCTTCTGAGTAGCCATTTCTTGAGTTGCTGTCGAAATGCATTTATCTTGTGTAATGATTTGGTGTTAATTAGACGTAGCAATAAGAAGTTGAAATTTCTTCTTGCTTACAAACTATACTTACCTTGTGCAGTCATTATAGCCTTTGCACCATTTGTTTTTTTAATGGAATAGCATTTTTATCATTTAAAATTAGATATCTCCTGCAAGGCAAGCTTGCACGAGACTTTAAAGTATTACTTGAAGTTTTTGTTCGTGAACATTCACAATGAGGGATGAGAATATCTTGATAAAAGCCTCTGTAGTATATATGAGGAGTTGTTCAATAAATATGCATAGCAGATATTTGTGGGAAGAACTAAGAAGGATGACAGGCATTTCAGTGACAGCTACCCTTCCATGGAAGAGCTAACTTCTATAAGGGGGTTCAACCCTTCCATGGCAGAGCTAACTTCAATAAAGATGTTCAATTGAATTTCTTTGTCAGAAAATTATACTACATAAATAGGGTGCTGAATTTGAATCCTAGGTGTCGTATTCTTTAGATTTTGAATCCCCTCGTTAGGATTTTTGACTCTGACACTTGCTACCTTTAAGCAAAGATTATGTTGAAGGGAAGGGTATGCTATAGATCTACTTACCAAATTAAAAGTTTGTGAAATATCATTCTTCATATCTGCACTTTTTCTTTTCCAGCCTGCGTGCATAATGAGTCCCATATTTTGTGAAAAGAGACTTCTGTATAGACATGCCATATAGAACTATAAAGAGGTAGAAATACAACCTGTATTCTTTCTATTTTCTTAGATTACTTGAATGTGATGTGATTATCAAGCAATTATATCAAACCGAATTCTGAACAAGTTTAAAATTATCGAGCTTATCTTAGTTAAATACTCAAAATCGAGATCGAGTTAGACTTATGAGAAAAAAAAGTTGAAAATATATTCATAGATACGTATGAATTTGGCTTGTTTTAAACAAGCTTAATGTCTGTCAGATAGTTGAAAGAAAAGGAAAGAACGCTAATAGGTTTAAAGATTGATGAAGCAGATGATCAAGAAACTTGTAAAAGGAAAACCACGAGTAATGTTACGTGGTGGCTTCCTAATTAACGAATCATTTAGTCAAATTGAATCTAGAAATTGGCCAAATTCTTCACTGATAAAAAGCAAAATGAAGGACTTGACTGATAGAACAAGTACAATCAAAAATCAAATAGAAAGAATTACAAAAGAGAAAAAGAAAGTAATTCCAGAAATAGACATTAGCCTTAATAAAACAAATAATATTAAAAAGTTTGAATCGCCAAAAAATATTTTCCAAATATTAAAAAGAAATACTCGATTAATATGAAAATTCCATTATTTTCTAAAATTATTCATTCAAAGATTATACATCGATCTATTTTTATTTATCACTAATATTCCCAGAATTAATACACAATGCTTTCTTGAATCAACAAACAAATTGATTGATAAATACATTTCCAACAATGAAATAAATCAAGAAAAAATTAATAATAAAAAAAAATTCACTTAATTTCGACTATAAAAAAGTCACTTTATATTATTAGTAAGAAAAATTCACATATTTTTTTTTGATTTATCCTACTTGTCACAAGCATATGTATTTTACAAATTATCACAAACCCAAGTTAACTTGCATCAGTATCTCAATTTCAATTCAAACATGGGTTTGATTCACACCCCATGTTCTGACAAAGATTTATCATCTGAAAAGAGGAAAAAACGGAGTCTGTGTCTAAAGAAATGCGTTGAGAAAGGGCAGATGTATAGAACCTTTCAACAAGATAGTGCTTTTTCAACTCTCTCAAAATGGTATCTATTCCAAACATATATGTCATGGTTCCTTACTTCGACAGGGTATAACTATCTAAATTTGATATTTTAAGATACTTTTTCAGACCTATTGCCAATACTAAGTAGCAGTCAAAAATTTGGTCAAGCATGGACTAATTCATAGATCTTTGGGCTTTGATTACCAAGGAAGAGACTTTACAAATAAAGCCCGAGGATTGGCATTCCATTGCTGTCATTTTTTATGTATATGAGTACAACTATCTCCACTCTCAATGTATNCCTGGCGGGCTGTTAGCTAGTGTGTATCATCTTACGAGAATAGAGGATGGTGTGGATCAACCAGAGGAGGTATGCATAAAAGTATTTGCCTCCAGGAGGAATCCTAGAATTCCGTCTGTTTTCTGGGTTTGGAAAAGTGTGGATTTTCAAGAACGAGAATCATATGATATGTTGGGAATCTCTTATGATAATCATCCACGCTTGAAACGTATCTTAATGCCCGAAAGTTGGATAGGATGGCCCTTACGTAAGGATTATATTGCCCCCAATTTTAGAATTCTTGGAAGGGCGACGTAAGCCTAAGCAACTGATGTCAGTGCAGTTGCTGTCTGCCAGCTGAGGTCCCCTCCGTACGCTAGACGAGATTGTCAGTGTCGTACAACAATTGAGAGAACAATAATGAGAATTGAAAGAAATCTTGATTGCATTAATAAAAGCTATTACAAAAGAAGGCAATGCAGTGTCGAGGGGGGAGACACCAGTACAGAGAATCGCTTGCTAGAAAGTTTTTGATTGCTTGATCCCCCCTAATAATGCTTAAAAAAAATAAACCAAAGTTACAAGACTTGGCCTAAATGAGCTGGAGAATCATAATGGAAATACATGGAATAAAACTACTCTATATTTACAATGAAAATGACTTAGTTTTCTATAAGGTAGAAACAGGTCCGTTGTCAGCAACTTTGTCTTAGGCATCACAATCTACGCGTGCGGCGCTGTTGGCAGCTGCCTGCGGCTGCGCGCTGGCGAGGGATATCGGTGGGGCGACAGAGGCACATGCGCGCTTGTCAATTGGCGCGGCCAAGACCACGGGTCCGTCCGTGGCGCTAGGCGTTGGGAGGCTTGCCAGGACGCCACGGGGCGCGTCCAAGGGGTCATGGGGCATGGCTGGAAAGCCACCAATGACATTCTCCCCCACCTGAGTTGGCGACGTCCTCGACGCCTTACTTGCAAGATAATCTTCCATTAGGCTCTTGTAGGCTTTGAGGTTTGTTCCCCTCTCCCAAGTATTTTCATCTGCATCACAATCCTACTATTTCACCAAAAACTCTTGGTGATCCTTCCTTGAGGCGTGAATTTCCCAATCATCAATTATGGCTTCAACACACCTTTTCCCGGTTGAATTGGGGCCTCGAATACTGGGTATTGTGAGTTGGCTCCATGAAGGGTCCTCCGTGTCTTCTCGAAAAGGTTTCAGAAAGATGACATGGAAGACGAGATGAATTTTCCACCAAGCTGGGGTATCCACCCGATATGTAACTTTCCCGACGCGCCTTTCAATGGAAAATGGTCTAATGTATTTTTTCAATAGGGGGGGTCATGGACCCCTGCAAACAAGTACCACTTTGGAATTTTGACCATCACTTTGTCTCCTACTTGGTATTCAACAAAGCGACGATTTTGATCAGCATGCCTCTTCATCCGCTTTTGGGCTTTGACCAGATAGCTCCGCACTATCTCCAAATTTTGCTTCCATTCTTTTGAGAAGCTAGCGGTTTGAGGAAATTTTGATATGTTTGGTGTATTGACAGTGTGTGGGAGTAGCGGTTGCTGCCCAGTAGCAATTTCAAAAGCGTTTTTGTTTGTACTAGAGCTTTTTTGTGAATTGAAACACAGTTGAGAAACATCCAGAAGTTTCACCCAATTCTTGTGCGATCCGGTAGCAAAGTGGCGGAGATATTCCTCCAACATACCATTGAACCGCTCCATCTGGCCATCGGATTGCGGATGAAAACTTGAGCTATGACTCAATTTTGACCCGAGGCACTTTAATAGTTGGGTCCAAAATTGCTAGTGAAGCGTGAATCGCGGTCACTAACGATGTCTTTGGGCAGGCCCCAATATTTGACGACATGAGAGAAGAAGAGTCGAGCTGTATCTTCTGCTGATATATATTGTGGTGCTGCAATAAAGGTGGCATACTTGGAATACCGATCCACCACAACCAAGATAGTTGTGAGATCTCCGACCTTAGGCAATCCGGTGATGAAATCTAGAGACACGCTTTCCCAAGGTCTCTTTGGGACAGCTAGTGGTTCCAAGAGTCCCGCTTGTGTCAAGCGGTCAGACTTGTTCTTCTGGAATACTAGACAAGTCCTCACATACTGAGCGACGTCATCGGCCATTTGAGGACAATAATATGCACAACGAAGTAATGCCATGGTGCGTTCTTCGCCGGGATGGCCGACCCACAGAGTGTCGTGACATTCCGCCAGAAGAGTCCTTCTCAGATCTCATCCTTTAGGAACATAAAGTTGGTTTCCTTTTACCTTCAGGATACCATCCTCCATGTAGAACTGGCGAGTTTTGCCCTGTCTTACTAGATCAACCAAATACTGTGCAGCAGGATCCTTGATGAGTAGATTTTGTATCTGTTATTTTATGGTGGTAGCTACTTCGCTCCCCCTTAGAGTGGCGAGTAGGCACACTGATGCTAGGTCAGCTCTCCGGCTGAGCGCATCAACAACATGATTAGTCTTCCCACTTCTGTACTCCAGGTTGAAGTGAAATTCTGCTAGGAGTTCCTGCCACCGGGCCTATCGCCCATTCAGCTTCAGCTGGGTCATGAAATGACTAACAACTGTGTTGTCTATCTTGAACGAGTATCCCAATTGATATTGCCTCCAAAGGCGTAAGCAATGAACGATAGACAATAATTCTTTCTCGTGGGCAGCATAATGCCGCTCTGTATCCTTCAGCTTCCGACTCTCGTATGCTACGGGATGCCCGACTTGTAGTAAGACTCCGCCAAGAGCATAGTCTGAAGCATCCGTTTGTACCTCGAATGACTTGGCCAAATCAGGGAGGGCCAAGACGGGGCTACTAGACATAGCCGCTTTTAATGAGTTAAAGGCCTCCGCTCGCCTGGGTCCCCAATCCCATGGTGTGACCTTCTTGAGGAGTTCTGTCAATGGAACTGCGATAAGGGAGTAATTCTTCACAAATCACCGATAGAAATTGCATAGACCAAGGAACGCCCTCAAGGCGTGGATATCCTTGGGCGGCGGCCAATATGTGATAGCTTGGATCTTTTGCTGGTCCATCTTGATCCTCCCTTCCTCAATGACATGTCCGAGGAAGTCGATATATTTTTGAGCAAAAGAGCACTTGGATAGCTTTGCGTATAATTCATGCTCCTGCAACCGGGCTAGGACCTTCCGCAAGTGCTCTAGGTATTCTTCTAGGGTTTGGCTGTAAACCACAATGTCATCCAAATAGACCACCACGAATTCGTCAATGTACTCTCGGAAGACCTGGTTCATCAGGGTGCAAAATGTGGCTGGAGCGTTAGTCAAGCCGAACAACATAACCAACAAGTCGAACGACCCATATCTTGTCACACATGTCGTCTTGTTTTCATCACCCTCAGCAATTCGAACTTGTCAATACCCTGTCTTCAGGTCAATTTTCGTGAACACCGTCGCACCCCCAATCTATCGAACAAGTTTGTCCTAAGCAGAATAGGATACTTGTTCTTCACAGTTATTTTGTTTGGAGCCTGATAATCCACACAGAGTCGTAGACTACCATCATGTTTCTCTTGGAATAACACAGGGGACCCATATGGGGACTTGGAGGGTACAATTATCCCTATGTCTAGCATCTCCGTCAACTGTCTCCAAAGCTCGATGAGTTCGGGTTGTGACATTCTATAAGGCACCCGGGCAGGTGGCTTCGCACCCGACACCAATTCAATCTCATGGTCCACAGTGCGCCTAGGCGGGAGTTGCTTTGGCATCTCCTGTGGCATGACATCTTCAAACTCCAGTAGTAGCTCCTTTACGGGTGTAGGGATGGGACCCGATGAACGTTCTACCTCTTCAATGCGTAGGCTAGCCAGGAACGTAGGTTCATGTCTTTTGACTCCCTTCTTCAGCTGCAAGGCCGAGATGTTCTCAGGAACCATCTTCATGGGCATGCACGGGATAATGCAGGGCTGGCCCCGTTTGCTCCCATCATCAGAAGCATGCCTACATATGGTACGGGCATGGTGTTGGTTTGCCTCAAGAATTCTAGCCCAACTATCAAATCGAAGTCATCTATGATCACCACGCGCAAGTTGAATTTTCCTTCATAAGGACCCAGTTTCACTGGTACTTCTTTGGCTATTCCACCCACTTATTGAGGAGGTGAGTTGATAGCCTTGACATGACCTTTTCACTTTCCTACAACTATACCAAAACACTCCACCTGAGTTGAGGCCAAGTAGTTGTGGGTAGCACCCGTATCTATCATCGCTCGAATGGGTTTGCCATTCACCTTCAGTTCAACGAACATCAAGGTCCTCTCTTGTTTAAGAGGAGTCCTCTCATTCGTCTTCTTTTTCCCTTTCTTGGTGATTGGGCAGGGGTCCTTCTTCTTACGGATACCAGCACTGGTTCCCGCTAGTGCCTCAGAAATAGAACCAACAATTTCATTGAAGGCACCTACTGGTTCGATCTGCTCCGCATCATCTGCTTGTCCTTGTCCCCCATGTCACGGATGTTCAGCATGAGCGCGAAGAATTCTCACACGCGATCCCGCACTGATTTGGTCTGGCGGAGCTCCCGTAATTTTATCCTTGCATTGTACTCAACATTTTTCGGGGAAGAACTGTTGGCGTATGGCTGCCTTCAGTTCTGCCCATGTCTCCAGAGCATCTTCACCGGCCCTGATGGCTTCGTACTTCACTCGCCACCAGAGTTTAGCGTCACCCTGAAGATACATGGCAACAATTGCTACCTTCTTGGCTGCTTCTAGGCCTCCCACGACATTGAAGTACTGCTCGATGTCGAAGATGAAATTTTCCACTTCTTTAGCATTCCGAGCTCCACTGTATGGCTTTGGCTCAAGAATTTTCAGTTTTTGTGCTGCAAGGGAGAGGTTCAAAACACCCCCGAGTTGGTTTCCACCTCCTTAAAGCAAGCCTTGTAGAGCAGCATTGACAATATTGAGCTGGCCTGTCAAGTTATCTATAGTTTGCTGCATGGCAGTCACCCTATCTACCTCTTGTGCCCTGTATGCTAAATCCTCGGCACGCTCCTGTAGGAGGCCCTCGAATTTATAAAAAAATTTGGTTGCCTCAGTGGCTGTCGTTTGTCGGTCTCCTTCAGAGTCGCGACTGAAGTTTTCTATGTCAACTTTGGCCTGGAGCATTCTGCGGTCCAGGTTGTCCAACCTTTGCACTAGGCTGGTTTGTAGTTCAGGCACCGTATTTACGATGGGTCGTAATACATCAAATGTCTCTTCAAGGGCCGCAATGCGGTCCCCATAATTCACCATGGTCAGAAATGGTGGTAATGGCAATGTGTTCCCTTGTCCTATGTCGAGCCTAGGCTTTGATACCAACTGTTACGTGGCGCCTTTATGAGATTCCTTGGAAGGGCGACGTAAGTTTAAGCAACTGATGTCAGTGCAGTTGTTGTCCGCCAACTGAGGTCCCCTCCGTACGCTAGACGAGATTGTCAGTGTCGTACGGAAAAATCAATGTCAAGAACAATTGAGAGAACAGTAATGAGAATTGAAAGAAAGCTTGATTGCATTAATGAAAGTTATTACAAAAGAAGGCAACGCGGTATCGAAAGGGAGAGACACCAGTACAGAGAATTACTTGTTAGAAAGTTTTCGATTGCTTAATCCCCCTAATAATGCTTTAAAAAAAATCAAAGTTACAAGACTTGACATAAATAAGTTAGAGAATCATAATGGAAATACATGGAATAAAACTACTCTATATTTACAATGAAAAGGACTTAGTTTTCTACAAGGTAGAAACAAGTCCGTCGTCAGCAACTTTGTCTTAGGCATCACAATCTGCGCGCGCGGCGCTATTGGCAACTGCCTGCGGCTGGGTGCTGACGAAGAATATCGGTAGGGCGATAGAAGCACATGCGCGCTTGTCACTTGGCGCGACCAAAATCACAGAACCGTTCGTGACGCTAGACACTGGGAGACTTGCCAGGACGCCACAGGGCGCGTCCAAGAGGTCACGGGGCATGGCTGGCCGCCCATGACAGTAAGTATTCGCTTCCTTAATTTATGGTAACGGATCAAATAAGGACTAATGTCATTTTGAATCTAGCGTGTCAATCTAATACAGAGGCGTCTTTGCCAAGAAATTGATCAAATTTTCTGAATTTTAAAGTTAGAGAAGTGGCCATCACCTAACGTTTGTCAGTGGGACTAATCATATCTCCAATTCCAGATACTGATCGTTTTGACAAAGTGAATTTTATGTCAAAATATTTGATGTTTTTATATTTCAATTATTAGAGTATTAATGAAGATCTTTAAGGAGAAATAAATGGTAATTTAAAATATATTATAATAAAGATTATTAAATATCTTTCTTATAGGATGTACAGTGATTTTAAAAAAGTAAATAATACACATCGGAGGTAGTACTTAATTATTGAGATGAAATTGTTTTTGTTTGTTTCCGCCAATGGAAAGGGTAAAACGTAAGTAACAAGCTACAAAATAAAGGGTCATAACTTAACCTGTTTGGACTTTGACTAGTTGGGAGGATCATTTTAAAAAACGGAAAGGTACAAAAATACTATCATTATCTTGTTTCAAATATACTCCTGAATAATTAAAAAGATTTAAATATTCCTCTCCCACTAACACGTCGAGTTATATTTGGACGTTTATAATAGCTTAGAGGTATATTTGGACTTTCCAATTGCTCTGAGACATGCTTCAAATTATTTCATTTGTTGTTGAATACGTATGGCTTATCTTCCAACAAAGAAGCTAATAAAACATAAATTTTATTACGTGACGATTGAAAGGAAAAAGAGAGACTATTTTTGATCATTCTCTTACTTTGAAAGTATATGTCCAATACTAGAAATATTCATTAGAGAGACAAAGTTTCCTCAATAAATTAAGGGGAAGCAATAAATTTTGTTAAAAGGCTACAAAACTTGCCAACGTGTTGATAACTTGTATTGTTCTTAGCTCTTTTCCCTAAACTAATTTTCTCAATTATAATGTTCTTATTTATTGCTTCCTTCAACAATTTAATCTTAGTTACCTTTGTTATGAAACAATAAAAGAACAAGAACAATATTGCAGAGAGAGAGGAAATTCTTATTGAATTTTGGGATGAATTATAATGGAAGAGGACCTCTCTATTTATATGGAAAAGTGACTTAGCCACCAAGTAACAAACCTTAGAATCTCTCTAGAATATAGACATTCACCATAAAAAAATTCTATTTATAACACTCCCCCTTGAATGTCTATTCAACAAATAATGTGCCTCATTAAAACCTTAACTAAAATAAAATCCAATGGAAAAAAAAAATTCTAGAAAAGGGAAAAGAGTACACATGTTTAGAAATGCGCTTTTTGGTTGCCTCGTTAAAAACCTTGCAAGGAAAACCCAGTGGGACAAAATCTTGTAAGGAAAAAAAAGAGTGCAACGCACATTAACTCCCCCTGATGAGAACATCAATTCACATCCTTGAGCGTTCGCATCCCAATCTTGTGCACTATCTTCTTGAAGGTTGACGTCAGCAGAGATTTGATGAATAAATCATCTATATTAACTTCAATGAATATGTTGCGCCTTGAAAATCCTCGCTATCACATTATCATACTTATAGTTATAGCAAGATACATATGTGCACAAATAGCACCTAGGATATGGTACTTTATGACCAAGAATTGTATATGCTTTAAGCGATTTAAATTCTTCAGGGATCGTCATATAAGTTAAGTCATATAAGCCATATAAATAGACTTTAATTAGATGCATATCAAGTTTTCATGTCATGCTAGACAAATAGGATATCGAAAACCGATTGAACATATCATTGACTTTATACTTTTAAGTGTTTGAACTGTAGGTCCAAAACTATATGTCTTTCATATGAAACCAATTCTACTTGAATTGTTTCTCCAGACTTAAGATCCTCATATATATATTTAGCGCTATTATAAATGTCGTCGATAAGCATTTTATATCGGTTCCAATATTTTTTTCCATAAAGACATAACATAGAGATCTCTTCATTAATATATTCAGGTACCTGAATTTCTCATGAGATTTTATGAAGTGTTATGTCATGTGATCTTCTAGATCACTTGCCTCCTTTGTTATGATCATTTTGATTATTTGCTCATCTTCTTTATCAAGAAGTTTATTTGAAACCGACTTGTCTATACGCTTTAAGTGTACCATAGACATTGTCCTTCTAGGACTTATTCTAAATATGAGCATTTTCAGTGAGAATATAGTTACTTTCTTTGGGTAAGCAAATGCGTCTGGCATGCTTTGCAATATATTGCAGATGAATTATCTTTTTATGAAATTCAAGTTCATATTATCTTATTCGAGGATCTAGATGGACAAATGATAATTCTTTCCACGTAACTTTTTCTCAACTGTTTATCATGTCTCCCCCTCATGTTAGAAAAGCTAACTTTCTTCCTCAATTTTGGGAATCTATCTTTGTCGTGTTATGGTGTTAATCAAAATATACACCGCACATCAATAATAATAAGATGGAATTATTTGGTTCCTGACCCTGAACCACTTGTGAGGGGAGAATGTAATATACTTTCGTATATAATGTATATCAAACTAATATAAACAACTTAGTTCTCATAAGTAATAGTTTAGCTATTAAGTGGAGGCACTCAATAAATCATTTTGCTAAACCAATTGTGATATAACCAACTTATCAAGATAAAGTCTTGAATAGAAAATCTGGAAATTATGCTCTAAATTAAATTATTGAGCAAGTTATCTCGCAAACAACAGGTTGCGGGTTAATAATAATTACACATGTAACCATCTCATAGATGCATCTTATGTGGTATACATGGCAGGTGAATGCGCCCATATTCACTTTTGATATTTCCAGCATTCATGGGATTCAATACCAATTTTTAGTTGGTCTATTAATTAATGAGAACAAGAAAAATAAGAGAATTCA
>ML396774.1:79220-104062 GCA_005239525.1 Nicotiana knightiana | reverse complement strand
GGAGCCGATTCGAGAGGCAAGAGCATCGCGGATTAGTATTTGGGTCGGTTTGAGGTAAGTAATTACTGTAAATCTTGTTCTGAGGGTATGAAACCCCGGACTTCATATTTTCTCACTATTTTCGGAGTGGCGCACATTCCGGATGACGAGTGTGTGGCGTGCACTGATTGTGGATTTGGACTTGGTCCTTCCCGTGGAAACTATTGAGTTGCGTATTTACTTTTAAATCATATGTTAAATCGTGTTTAAAGACTATTGTTTGGAATCTGCTGGTGTGGCTGATCTGTAGGCTTCGCATTTGCGAAGCCAGCATCGCAAATGCGAAGGTATACCTGGGCAGGCCTGATCGCAAATGCGAACAGATGTTCGCAAATGCGAAGTCCCCCTCTTACTTAGTGTTCGCAAATGCGAACTATACTTCGCAATTACTTTGTCACGGGTATTCGCAATTGTGAACCCCTGTTCGCATTTGCAAAGCCAACCAGTAGCCTGCACTGTACAAAACCGTTATTTCTCAAACTCAACACTCTTAGGCGATTTTTCCAAAGAACAAGACTCTTCCAAATCAGTTTTAAGTTGGTTTTCACTCATTTCTTTCAATCATTAACATCATTTAACACGTTTTCAACTTAAAAATCAGGGATTTCCATGGATGAAATTGGGTGTTTGGGGTAGAACTTAATTTTTCTAAAATTGGGATTTGAGTGGGTGATTGACCTCCAATTTGAGAGACTTTTATATGGCTAGACTCATGAGAGTACGAGGGTTCTGAAAATGTAAAATTTACCCGACTCCGAGATGCTGGCCTGAGGGGAGTTTTGGTCATTTCATTTAATTTTGCGTCGTAACCTTGAATTGAATAGTAGAATCAATTGCATGAGATGTTATTTACGGTATGAAATTTATTTGAATAGATTTTGGCCATTTGGAGCCGGATACTCGTGGCAAACGTGTGGTTTCAAGTTGATATTGAGCCGGTTCGAGGTAAGTGGCTTGTCTAACCTTGTGTGGGGGAGTTTTCCCCTTAGGATGTGATATTTGGTAATTGAATGCCTTGTACGTGAGGTGACGAGCGCGTACTTGTGCTAATTTGTTGAAAATCCGATTTTACTTTAAACATTTGGACTGAGTTTCTTTCTTACCTGCTTTATTCTACTTGCAATTATAGCCTATGTTAGTTTAGAAAAGCATGCCTAGTTGACTTGAATTGCCTATTTGATTAAGTTGCTTTAATTGTACTACGTGAAGCATGTTAGGCTAGAACTACTTGTTGCCTTGTATTTTTGCACTCTGTTTCTGAATGTCTTCTTGTTGTGGTTGCTTATTTACTTTGGGACTACGGGACGGTATCCCGGGAGATTCCCCCTGCATATTTACTTTGGGATTACGGGACGGCATCCCGGGAGATCCCCTGCATATTTACTTTGGGACTACGGGACGGTATCCCGGGAGATCCCCATGCACAGTGATATGATGGACTACGGGACGGTATCGTGGGAGATCCTTCGGATATACATATGATGGATTACGGTACGGTATCCCAGGAGATCCTGCGAATATACATATGATGGACTACGGGACGGTATCTCGGGAGATCCTTCGGATATACATATGGTGGACTGCTGGACAGTATCCCGGGAGATCCACTAGACAGTTGAGAAAAGGACTACAGGACGGTATCCTGGAAGATCCTCATTGCTACCCTTGTTATCGAGATGTTCATATTCCGCGTTTACTCTATTCTTGTGTTTGTCATTTCCTTGTTTACCTGTCTTATTTCAAGGTTGTATTCATTATTTCTGTCTGTCTTTCATACTGTAAATTCCTATTATATTGTTTAACCTCAGTAGGGCCCTGACCTTCCTCGTCACTACCCGACCGAGGTTAGGCTTGACACTTACTGAGTACTGCTGTGGTGTATTCATGCCCTTTCCTGAGCATGTTTTTCATGTGCAGATCCAGGTACCTCCACTCAGGCGCACTATCCCCGAGGTTGAGAGATACAACAGAGACTTCGAGGTACATCTGTCGCGTCCGCAAACCAGTAGTATCTATCTTATTTCAGCTTTTTGTGAAAAGTTATCCTTCCTTACAGTTGTATAGACATTCTGGAGTTAGAGCAGTGTATTATATTCTGTTAGCCTGTGGTTCCCGTGAGTTTTCGGGTTTTGGGGTGATGTTGTAGACTTCCATATTATTTTGGGTTGTATGTGCCAGGTGGCATTTATATACAGTCTTTCTTTTAGATTGCTCAGCTTTCTTTTACTTAATTATTCCGCAAATTTTGTTGTTATTCCGCGTTGCTAGGCTTACCTAGTTATAGGGACTAGGTGCCGTCACGACAGGTTCACGGAGGGAGAACTAGGGTCGTGACATTGAATAAAAATAATTTAGTGGACTCAATGTCATGGAAATCTGAAGGTTTTCGCAGATACCCTTCTATTCCCAATTCTTCTTATTAAATTAAAACCAAATACAAATTTGTTCAATAATAAGGAACCAAGATTGTTGAGAAATGAAGTGTTATAACGCAGGGGTAATTTAATCATTTCACACTGAGTTAGTTAAAGTTAGTTAAGGAGGTTAATTAGTTTGTTAAGATCCCTTAGTTAGTTAAAGCTCACTTAATTAGATTATAGAAATATATCATTTGTAATTTTAAAGACAATTCATTGAAATGAATAATACACAATTCTGCATATTTGCTCTTCTTCTCCCTCGATCATCTTCTTCCTCATCTTACTCAATTTCCTCTATGTCTTCTTCTTCTTCTTCTTCTTGTTCTATTCAATTTCTCACTTAAACAATAAAATATTTCATGGTATCAGAGCTTATGCTCGAAGAATCTCGAAGCTAAACAACAATTTGTGACTAAATTCAGAAAAGTTCTTGGGCCAAAATTCAGTTCAGATAGCAGTCAAGAATCAAAGAAAAGAGCTCTATCGGAGAACAAGTAGGGAATGGAGTTGCCGATGGTGTACATGCAGGCAATCCAGTGAATGGAGGAAATACAGTTGCCGAAGTTGATTATAATCACCCTCTGTTCTTGTCGCCGGCAGATGTAAGTGGAATCCAAATTATCTCGTTTCAATTAACTGGGATTGAAAATTATTCAATTTGGCAAAGGCCTATGCGTGTTGCTCTGTTGGGTAGAAATAAGTTAGGCCTAGTAGATGGAACATGCAAGAAAGAGATGTTTCCTGTGACAATGTGGAATCATTGGGAGTGTGTTAATGCAATAGTTTTATCTTGGATCATGAATTCTGTTTCTAAAGGTTTGTTAGGAGGAATCGTGTATGCTTCTAGTGCGCAAGTAGCGTGGGATGATCTTTCTGAGAGATTTAACAAAATTGATGGCACAAGATCTTTCAATCTTCATAGAGAAATTGCTAATCTGAATCAAGGGACATCATCTATTTCCGTGTATTACTCCAAACTCAAGGATATGTGGGAAGAGTTTAAAGCATTAGTGCCTTCTCCAGGATGTGACTGTCCTAAGTCTAGAGATTTTGTGGTGTATTTGCAGAAACTGAAATTATAGCAGTTTTTGATGGGGCTAAATGAGTCATATTCTCATGCTAGGAGTCAAATTCTTATGAGAAGTCCTCTTCCAACAGTAAATCAAGCCTATGCTATAATTGTTAGTGATGAAAGCCAAAAATCAATGGCTGTTATTGCTGGGATCCTTGGTTCAAATCAAGCACAAATGCAAGAATGTATGATACTAAACTATATACAAGAACCACTAGAAAGTTCAAGAAAACCTATAATTTGTTCTGTGATTACTGCAAGTTTAAGGGCCATAGCAAGGAAAAATGTTACAAACTAGTAGGATATCCTCATGACTTTAAGGCAAAAGGGAGAAGAGGATCTGGTAGTAATGTTGCTTATAATGTGGTCACTGATCAACTAGGATACAATGAAACAAATGAGAACAAGTCTATGAATGGGAATGGAAGTAAATCTGCATATCAAATGGTCTCAGGAGGTTCTAATAATGCTGGTTTGAATAACTTAGGAAACATTGGTGCATGTACCCTTAGTAAAGAGCAATATGATCAAATTCTGCAGTTACTCAATAAAATGCCTTCTGCAATTCAGAAGACAATTCAGAAGCAAATGTAGCAGGTATATGTAATGCCTTAATAGCTACTAGTTCTGCAAGGTGGATAATAGACGCATGTGTTACTAATCATATGGTAGCAGATATAGATTTGATAGACAGGTCTACTATCAAGCAAACTCAATATCCTTAGAAAGTATATGTGCCAAATGGAGATTTGGCTTATGTTACACACACTGGTACTAGTAGGTTATCAAATAGTATTTCAGTGTCAAATGTGTTTCATATACCTCAGTTTAAATACAATTTACTCTTTGTTGCTAAACTAACAAAGGAATTACAATGCTCTGCCACTTTATTTCCTAATTTCGGTATTTTTCAGGAACTCTTCACTGGAAAAATGAAGGGGATTGGTAGAGAATATTGTGGATTATACATCTTTGAATGTTCAGACAACATAAGGAAAGAAGATATCATACTAGCTGCCAGAAGTGAAGATTCTCAAACAAGTTCAAATGTGATAGATGTAGATTTATGGCACAAGAGACTTGGCCATATCTCTACTAAAGTTCTGAATAAAATCATTCATGTAAAAGCAGACATCATAGCTAGCAAGTTAGATAAGTGCACAGTCTATCCATGTGCAAAACAAACAAGAGTTCCATTTCCTACAAGTAGTATAAAGATAGCTGAATGCTTTGATTTACTGCATATGAATTTATGGGATCCTTATAGGATTTCCACTCATGATGGAAATAAGTACTTCTTAACAATAGTGGATGATTTCCCCAGAATGACTTGGGTATTTTTACTAAAGTTGAAATTAGACGTGTGTACCGTTCTACAACATTTCTTTACCTATATAAAAACTCAGCATGATAAGAATGTAAGAGTTATAAGAACTGATAATGGAACTGAGTTTCTAAACTCTGTCTGCAGTAGTCTATTTCAAACTCTAGGAATTATTCATCAAAGAACTTGTTCTTATACTCCCCAATAGAATGGGTTAGCAGAATGAAAGCACAGACATACCCTAGAAGTCACAAGAGCTACCAGGTTTCAAGCTGGTATGCCAATCAAATTCTGGGAAAAATGTACCCCAGCAGCTGTATATCTTATAAATAGAATTCCAAGTTCTGTGATTAACAATCAAACTCCTAATGAAAGGCTATATCACAGACAACCTACATATCAACATTTAAAAGTTCTGGGATGTATGCGCTATGATAAGATTATAAATCAAGGTGACAAACTGGTGACTAGAACAAAACTAGCAGTTCACATGGGTTATTCAGAAGTTTAGAAAGGATATCTGTTATATGATCTGACCGGAAAAAAAAATTGTCAACAGGGATGTGATCTTTAAAGAAGATGTATTTCCATTCAAACATCAGAAGACAAGAAACCAACCTGTATTTGTAATCAAGTGCCAGTGGACCTACAACATAGCTGGTATTTAAACTCTCAGCAAAGACAAACTCCAAACAATTCAGACAACAAGAACAACTAAGAGTCAATGAAAGTAACGTAGAAGGCTCATATTCTCCTACTAATACAAATAGTGGAATCTCAGTTGCTTCAATAGATCATATATATCAAGAAGATGATGGTTCAACAGTTCAACAAACAACTGACATATCACTACTAAATACAGTTCAACATATACATGATCAATCACAAGGTCTTATTATTATTACTGCCAAACAACCAGAATACAGAAGATCTAGTAGAGACAAACAACCTCCAAATGTTCATCAGGAAGTTCCATATGCTATCTCTAAATATATTTCATATGATCAACTTTCATCTACATATCAAGCATACATAGCAGCAACTTCTGTAGAGACAGAACCTTCATCTTATACAGAAGCCATCAGAGATCCTAGATAGATAGAGGCAATGCAGGATGAAATTTGATGCTTTACAAACAAACCATACTTGGGACATTGTGTCATTACCTGAAGGAAAAATACCTATTGGATGCAAGTGGATATACAAAATCAAATACAAAGCAACATGAGAAATTGAAAGGTTTAAGGCAAGGCTAGTAGCAAACGGATATAGCCAAAAGGAAGGTATTGACTATCAAGAAACTTTCTCTCTGATAGTTAAGATGAAAACAGTTAGAACTATCTTAGCTATTGTTGCTGCAAAAAACTGGAACATACATCAAATGGATGTTTACAATGCTTTCCTAAAAGGTGACTTACATGCTGAAATCTACATGGAACTACCACAGGAATTTAAGAGTCATGGGGGAGAATAAACCTGTATGCAGACTCATTAAATCCCTATATGGGCTGAAACAAGCCCCTAGACAATGGAATGCAAAGTTAACTGAAGTACTATTGAAGAATCAGTTTCGACAAAGCCAATTTGATCATTCTTTGTTCATCAGAAGAACCTCAGAAGGGGTTATTATTGTTTTAGTCTATGTAGATAATATGTTAATAACATGGGATAGTCTGAAGTTGATAGTGGAAACAAAAACAGTACTACATCAAATATTCAAAATGAAAGATCTGGGAGATTTGAAGTATTTTCTGGGCATAGAGTTTGCTAGATACCAAACAAGGTATACTAATGCATGAAAGAATGTATGCATTAGAACTTATATCAGAAGTTGGATTGTCAGCTGCTAAACCTGTTGTTACTCCACTAGATACAAACATCAAACTTACAACAAAGGAATTTGATGATCACTGTAGCAAAACAAAGCAATCTGGAAGAGAACAACTAGCAGATCAGAAGGCTTATCAAAGGCTAGTGAGAAAGCTTCTCTACTTAACTATGACACGACCAAATATATCATTTAGTGTTCAAACACTAAGTCAATTTCTTCAATAACCGAAAAGATCACATATGGAGGCAGCATTAAGGACTGTCAGGTATATCAAAAATCAACCAGGTTAAGGCATTCAATTAAGCAGCAACAATAACAACAATATAGTGGCTTATTGTGATGCTGACTGGGCTGCATGCCCATACACTAGAAGATCAGTAACTGGCTATTTTATTAAACTGGAAAATTCACTAATCTCTTGAAAATCTAAGAAGTAAACGACTGTATCTAGAAGCTCTGCTGAAGCTGAATACAGAAGTATTGCAGCTACTGTTGCTGAAATAGTCTGGTTACTAAAGAAATTGGAATAAAATTTAATCTTCCAATTGACATCTACAGTGATAGCAAGGCTTCCATGCAGATTGCAGCTAACCCACTGTATCATGAACGTACCAAGCATATTGAGATAGATTGTCATTTTATAAAGAAACAAATCACACAAGGTTTGATAACTACTAAGTACATCAACACCAAATATCAACCAGCAGATTTGCTTACTAAGGGATTATGTAAAGTTCAACACAATTACCTACGTTCCAAGCTAGGAGTCTATAACATATTTGCACTACCTAGCTTGAGGGGGAGTGTTGAGAAATGAAGTGTTATAACGCAGGGGTAATTTAATCATTTCACACTAAGTTAGTTAAGGAGGTTAATTAGTTTGTTAAGCTCACTTAGTTAGATTATATAAATATATCATTTGTAATTCATTAAAGACAATTTATTGAAATGAATAATATACAATTCTGCATATTTGCTCTTCTTCTCCCTCGATCATCTGCTTCCTCATCTTACTGAATTTCTTCTCTGTCTTCTTCCTCTTCTTCTTCCTTTTCTCTTGTTCTATTCAATTTTTCACTTAAACGATACAATATTTCAAAGACTAACGTTATTGTAGGAATAAACAGAAAAGACATAAGAGGTTTGATATAGGTTACGAGCCCGTTTGGACATAAGAAATTTTTTCCTTGTTTTCCAATTTTTTTTTACTTTTTTCCAAAATCATCGTTTGTTCATAAAATTTTCAATTTTCACTTGAAGATTGCATTTTGGAAATTTTTCGAAAATTTGAAAAACTCCAAAAATGTTTTTCAAAATTTTCTCTCAAATCACTCACAAAGCTTAAAAAACAATCCAAAATTATATTAATATCCAAACACAACTCTTTCAAATATCATTTTTACTTTGAAAATTTTTTCACCTTTTTTTGGAATTTTACAATTCTTATGTCCAATCGCCCACTACATCTATGCTACAGAAGAACTAATAGTAAAACGCCAAAACCTAGTATAGCTATTCTGTTCAGGAAATATTTATTGGCTGCGAAGACTTGGTATCAGACCAACACTGGAGATTGTATAAAATTCCTAAAATTTAATAAATCCATACAAAATGGAATTTACAGATTGTTTAACAAAGTCAAGTCATTCACAAACAAAAATGCAGTATTAACGTCACAGTTAGCCAAGCCAAATAATAAGCTCCTTACCGAATAAATCACTTAGAAAAATTTAAGGGTATGGTTTATAGTATCCCTTTGATCTGTTGTTCCTTAGAGCACAACAACCAACAGAGTAAATGATGATGATAAAAACGAAGATACAAAAGTTGATGAGTGCAAATTTGTTCCAATTTTTCTGGATTGATTCAAGGAATGATGATTTGCATGATTGGCAATTGAAACAGAGCTCATTTTGAACATTGCTCCATGTTTTGCAGTCACTGTCTGGCACGGCTGGTCCTGCTTTTGGCATTGTCCAATGGGTTGCATTGTGGAATTCAAAGCCGCAGTAAGTTGGCGGTTTACAACAACTCGACTGCACCATAAAAAAAAAATTATTAGCATGTTCAAAAGTCAATCTCTTTCTCTAAATATATTCTCTCCGTTCACTTAGTTGTTCACTTTTGACTTTGTATATTTTAAAAAAAATAAAATATATATTTTATAATTTTACTCATAATAATGATAGTATTTTTAAAGTCTTGAGAAATAATTTGGAGAATGAGTAGTTCATGATAAGAGTAAAATATATTACTGTTAGTACGTGAGACAAGTAAAGATGAATGGAGTGAGTAGAACTCAATGTGACAATTGACAACTAAAAGCTTTTGGCCCTTGAGGCTCAAAGTGTATTTAAATCCAGTCTATTGCGTACTTTATATATGTGTATTATATATTGACACCCTTTAACTTAATTATCCGTAAATTTATTTTTTTTATATTTTGACTCACATTAGTAAAAATCCTGCTCCGTTGCAACATACATGACGCAACATTGTATTAAACGAGTCTAGAGAAAAGTGCACCAAAGCATAAACCAAGATATATACATATAGGAAACCCGCTGCAAAAATCTAAAAAAAGAACTTATATACGAAGAAATAAACTAATAAAAGGGTAAAGACAAAAAATAAAATGAAACCTGAGTAACGGGGAGGCTATATTTGTAAAAATCTGCAGATTTGTCACGAGGAATCATTTGACAATATTTGGAAGTATCCAAACAACTCTTAATATGACCCCAATGTTTTTCATTAACAACATGCTTCTCCAACCAATGTTGCCAATCTCCAAATTTGGCTTCATTATCTCCTTTTACAGATAAAGCCTTGCCCACGCTCTTATTTGTAACCAAAATAGTGAAAACCGAGAAACAAATCATCCCAACAATGAATAAAAACAGAAAAAACAAATATATCCATAGGAAAAACGAGGCTCTACAGCAAGACCCCACTAATCCCATTAAAGAAAGTACGAGAAGTGATACCCCAAATATTAAAAAAGGCATGTAAATTGCTTTATGACAAAGGCTTTTACTTTCTTCTGATTTTGACCAAATGCCAATTGATATAGCCATTATAGCAACCACAAAGGTTAACAAGTTAACAAATGAGATTAAGAAATTGCTTATACGAACCATTTTTTCTTTCTTTTTTTTTTGGATAGGAAACAAAAATTGATGAATAATTATATGAAAAGATCAGATCCCTGAGGGTTGAAAAAGAACCAACCCCTGAAATCTGATCAGTGTATGTTCTTTCTTTGTATAGTATTTAATTGTTTTAAATTTTTTTTTTTGGGTAGCTAATGAAGGATGTTGAGAATGGATGGTGAGAATATGGAATAATGCGCAGAAAAAGGTGGGAAATAAAGGAAGTCTGTCTGGTGGAGATGTTCTTAGTTAATTTCTGTTTTCATTTAATATAAAGCAGTGGACAGTTAATATAAAAGCGTGTGCATTGCGATGCTCTAGTTTCAGTTACTTCTTATGTTCCTAGATTTTATTTGTAGTTCGTGGACCTTTACAATTTTAAATTTTAAGAAAATAATATTTTAGATTTTTTATGTGTAAAAGATAGATTTTTTACGTGTAAAAGTAAATTTTTCATGTGTAAAAAATAAAAGACAGGGTCAGAAAACTTAAAACTAGTTTGTAAAGAGCCAAAAAACTAATTGACTCGATTTTTATACTAATATATACTCCATCCGGTCCACAATAGTGTTATTTATACATCATGCCCCTTTACAATTTTGAATTTAAGAAAATGACCTTTTTAGATCTCTTATGTGTAAAAGGTAGATCTCTTACGTGTAAAAATAAATCTCCCATGTATAAAAAAAGAGGTAGGGTCATAAAACTAAAAACAAGTTTGTAAAGAGCCAAAAAACCAATTGACCCTCCACAATAAGTGATTTTTTGACCCAATCTTTTTGTGATCCAAAATAAATATTTCAAGAATGAAATAATTATCTTTTCCAACATTGTCCTTGGAGTAAATAATGTTGGAGTATGTGTTAAGAGTATTTATGTGAAGAGATAGTAAAGATTAATATGATTAATTCCGTTGCTAATTAATGTTAGAAGGTGAATTTTTTATATATGTGAAAACAACCACAAAACTAATTATTTTGGACCGAAGGGAGTAACGTAATAATGTCACATATACACGTATGGTTTATTAGTTTGATATATTTCCTCGTACAAGGAACTGCCACGTCACATAGTTTGTTTTAAAGAAGATTTAGGGGATCGGTCTCGGAAGAGCCTTGGATCAATTCGAATTGACCAAGATTGAAGAACAAAAAAATCGTTTGACCGAACATATTAGCCATCCGAACAAAAAGAATATCCTTGTGCTGAACCATATATAGCACTATACTGTCGTCTAAGTGGACTGAAAATAAATCTTGTTCTCGTAACAAGGCAAGAGGAGAGACCCTGGTGTTGTTTGAGGGCAATGATTTTGGGGAAAAAGATGGTGTTGTTTTTAGCATTATAAGAAAGCAAAGTAGATGTTTTCAAAAAAAAAAAAAAAAAAAAAAAAGGAAAAGGTTTTGTTTTTATGTCCAACTGGCTTTGCGAGGATCAGATGGTTCTTTGACTGAATTTATTACAACAATCAACGTGCTTACTCAATTATCATTTGCAACTTTGTGGGACTGTGTTCGGCGGTGGAGCTGTAATTTTCATTAAAGGGTGTCAAAATATATAAAAGTAAATATATCAGGAAATTAAAGGGAGTCAATACATAGTATATATATACATATAATTTTTTTACCTACCTACACAGTGTATTTTCCCCCGAAGAAGTACCATTTGACACCCCTTCTTCTAAGGTAGCTCCGCCACTGATTGTGTTTGTGTTAAGTTAGGTGTAATCCTAATCCTGGTGCTTGGATATTGTTCAATGTCACATAATTATTGAACGTGCAATATTAAGATTGTACGAGTCAAAATCAGATTGAGGATTAAGTCGTGCAGAAAAGGACGTTAAGAGTGACTCGCAAATCATTACGAGTAATGTTGTCGAGGTCGAACACTGATCGAATGAACCGAACAGCCTAGCGACCAGTCAATGCTAAGGTCGAGTAGTAAAGTTAGGAATAACGACTAATTTTGTACTGGTATCTTCAGAGGAATTATTGTATTTTAGTGTTCAATAGGGATATCCCATACAAATACAAGGAAAGATGAGGGAAAATGCATGTAATATTCTATAAGAATACTTGAAAAAGGATAAACTCTCAGGAAAAATACAAAGAACTACTTTTTGAAGAGATTCGACCTTTTGTGGATTATCTATTGTCATTTCCATCAGATCCAAGAAAGTGCACAATATTCTCTCATATTCTTGTCATTCGTCATTGTCAGAGAAAGGAATCCTTCACCCTCTTCAATATTGGGTGAATCTTCCTCCCTATTTACATTTATTGCCATTTAATATTATTTATTACTTGAGGTTTTGTGCATACTACAACATCTAGACGCATTTATTGATAACATTTTTATTCTGTTGTATCACTGTTCATATTATTCATCTAAGATCTGGAGTTAGTAGCTCTAACTAGGATTGGCCCTTCTTAATAATTTATTAATTAGTCTAACCAAGGACTATCATTTTTTGGTCAAACAATTTGGCATCGTCTGTGGGGATTTCCTAGTCAAAGTTTTAGTTTCTTTCAGATCTAAAAAAAAGCACAAAAGCAGTAGTTGGTCTTACTACCAACCTCCTAAACATCATCAATGAGGTCACTGGAACAAAGAACGAGAACATGACACCAAACACCTCCCCCAGGCGGAGTGGTTCACCCCTCCCTCACGGCAGCGTCACAACCTCACATGGAAAAGGAACCTCTACGTCCATAACGTAAGAGGCACCACCAACAGTGAAAGCACTGCTCGAAGCGTGGTTAACAAGTACACTAACCAGTACACTCGAAAAGCCTACCCAAAGAACGAACATGGAAGATGCGAGAGGTTGCGTCGCACCGGCGACAGATGAGCAACACAATCTTCCTCCTGTAACAGGTATTACTCACAACGTTAATGATACAAGTAGCAACACCCTCACAACCATTTTGAGAAAAATGGAGGAGATGGAGAACGAGAACAAAATTCTCCACAACCAAATGAAATAGTACCAAGAAAGGGTAGACCAAAAATCGGGGGCCCCAAAGCTTTTACCAAAACGGGACGCTGGCCGGTTAGTTGAGCAACCGTATAGTGATGAAGCTGTACCGCACGTCATACCTAAAACCTTCAAAATGCCGCCATATTTGAAAATATATGACGGTACGACGGACCCTGAGGATCATGTGACCCACTATGTCACCTCAGTGAAAGACAACGACCTCGCCAAAGAACATGTGTCTTCCATATTGCTGAAGAAGTTTGGTGAAACCCTCACCGGGGGAGCCCTAACTTGGTACTCACAGTTACCAGCTCGCTCCATAGAAACATTTGAGGAGATGGCTGACAAGTTTGTCACTACCCATGCCGGAGTTAAGAAAGCAGAGGCGAGGGTGAACAATATATTCGCCCAGTCACCCGACGAAGGACTAAGGGATTCCTTGCCCGATTCAACCGTGTGAGAATGAATCTTCCAAATGCATCGGAGGGGATGGCGATATCAACTTTCTAGAACGGGTTAAACAGGAGCGGTTCGAGGGTGACCAGAAAATTTCTAAGCCGACTCATGAAATATCCCCAAACCACTTGGGACGAAATACATAATTCCTACTGCGCTGAGGTATGAGCTGACGAGGATGACCTCAACGGGCCAACTCACCAGTTGACCTTAGTTCAAATGGAATCGAGAAAAGATCGGAAAAATAATAGTAGAAGGGATCACGCAATCCCACGCCCCAACCGTGAAAGGCACTAACCATATGTTAGAGCCACCGCTATGTCGTCTCCTTGCCACGCCGATGGCCGATCCACGCCACAAACAGGGACTCACCGAAACGAAAGAGGCATGTCCCCACTACTATCTGCTTACAATTTATGTGTTTCTCCCTCAAAAATAGTCTATGCCCTGGAGAAGCTCGGCCCAAAGGTGAAGTAGTCGTAGAAGATAAGGTCCGACCCAAGCACCAGAAAGTCAAACGCCCTTTGTAAATTCCACCAGGAACGGGGCCACAAAACCGAAGACTGCATCGCTCTGAGGCAAGAGATTGTAAACATGTTTCACCAATGAAATTTGAAGGAATTTTTGAGCGACCGAGGAAGGGCGCGAACAGCATCAGGGTCCACCGAAACCACCCTCCCCAGCTCGTACCATCCAAATGATCACCGGAGGAGGCGACGACGCGTCAATCAACAACATGAAATTCACAACCACCCACAAGTTGAAACGGTCCATCACCCATGAATGGTATGACGACCTCGAAGAAAGTATCATATTCGACGAGTCGGATACCCACGATTTGGTCTTTCCTCATTATGATGTCTTTGTTATTACTTTACGCATTCTAGATACTAACGTAAAACGTATTATGGTCGATGAAGAGAGTGGCGTGTGCATGATCCACCCTCGAGTTCTTGCAAAAATGAGGCTCGAGGATAAGATAGTGCCCCGTTGCATTACATTGATGGATTTTAACAATGCAGTTGAGCGGACGTCTGGAGAAATCATGCTACCCATCCTGGTTGGCGGTGTCACTTTGGAGACCACATTCCACATCATGGATCAGGACACACTGTACAATGCCATCATAGGTCGGCCTTGGATACACGCCATGAGAGTCATCCCCTCCAGTTTATATTAGGTCATCAAATTTCCCACCCTGTGGGGAGTATTCAGCATCTGTGGCGAGCAACGTACTGCCCAAGAATGCTACTGCATTGCCCAAGACTGCACATGCACCCAACAATTGAAGGACAAAGTCGAAGAGGCATAACAATTAATAGGGTCGAGGTCGGGTGGTGAAGAAGGGAAAGATGTCATCAAGGACCCCAAAATCATAGAGGCCACAGGGTCAACTATGGAGGACCTTGACCCCGTGAAAATCGACAAAGGTTACCACAGCAAAAAGGCCTATATCGGCCACAAACTCCAAGAACCAGGTAAATTTCACCAGTTTTTAGCTAACAATGCAGACTTGTTCGCTTTTTCCCATGCAGTTATGCCAGGCATCCCAAAGGAGATAGAGACACACAAATTGAATGTCGACCTATTCTACCCCCAGTACGGCAAGTTAGGAGGAAATTCAATTCCGTAATAAATGACGTTTTCCGCGAGGAGGTCAAAAAATTGTTGGAAAATAACTCTATTAGAGAGTCAAAATTCCCCCAATGGGTCGCCAACATGGTCATGGTAAAAAAGAAGAACGGGAAATGGCGGATGTGCGTAGACTTCACGGATCTGAACAAAGCATGCCCGAAAGAATCGTTCCCACTGCCCCATATTGGCCAACTCATCGATGCAACAGCCGAGCATGAGCAATAGAGTTTCCTAGATGCCTACTCGGGTTACAACCAGATCCTCATGGAGGAAGAAGACCAGAAAAAGGCCACTTTCATCACCCACCAAAGGACGTACTGCTACAGGGTGATGTTGTTCGGACTGAAAAATGCAGGGGCGACGTATCATAGGTTGGTGATCAAAATGTTCAAAGATCAGCTCGGCAAAACCATGGAAGTCTAAATAGATGACATGTTGGTCAAGTCAAAGAATAAGGAAGATCACATCGACCACTTGAAGCAGGCCTTCAACATACTCAGACAATATGGCATGAAATTGAACCCCGAAAAGTGCACTTTCGACGTAACATCGAGAAAGTCCCTCGGCTTCTTAGTATTACAACGAGGCATCGAGGTCAACCCCGACTAATTCAAAGCCATAGAAGGAATACTGGATAACTTTACCAGTAATAAGCAGGTACAGAAACTGACCGGTCGCATAGCTGCCCTGTCGAGATTCATCTCACGGTCCTCCGACAGATGTCACAAATTTTTCGGCATAGTCAAGAAAGATAACAGACTCCAGTGGAACTACCAGTGCATCGATGCCTTGAAGGAATTAAAGTCATACCTATATTCACCCCCAATACTCGCAAAAGTGGAACCTAGGGAATGTCTCCTCATTTACCAGGCCGTGTCAGACGTGGCAGTAAGTGCGGTCTTGGTCCAGGAAAACAAAGGTACGAAAACTCCCATCTACTACATTAGCAAAACTCTAGGCGACGCCAAAATGAGGTATCCTTACCTCGAGAAGATGGCCCTGGCTTTAGTCGTAGCTTCACACAAGCTTAGACCCTATTTCCACTGCCACCCCATTTCGGTGGTCACGACTTCTCCTTTAAGAAGTATTCTGCACAAACCCGAGTTGTCGGTCAGATTGGCCAAATGGGCTATAGAATTGAGCGAGCATGATATAACCTATCATCCACAAACGACGATAAAGTCGCAAGTGCTTGCTGACTTCATCGTCGACTTCAGCACAAAAATAATGACCGAAGTCGAAAAGGAAACCGCCCGTACTTCCCCCCAAAATACACGACCTATGGGTTTTGTGTACTGATGGTGCCTCTAACGCGTCGGGATCCGGACGGTGACTCGTGCTCGAGGTCCCAAAAGACGAAGTAATTCGCCAGTTCATAAGATGCCCTGATATGACTACAACGAGGCCGAGTATGAGGCCGTGATTGCAGGTCTAAAGTTAGCACTCAAGTACGGAGCAAAATGAGTGATCCTACATTGCGACTCCCAGCTTGTCGTTAATCAAGTCACAGGGACTTTCCAAATCAAGGAACAAAGGCTACAAAAATACCAGGCCGAGATCTGCAAGTTGTTACCCGAGTTCGATGAATGTCAGTTCGACCAAATACCTCGAGCACAGAATGTCGAAGCAAATAGCCTTTCCAAACTGGCGGCAACCACCAAAAGCATAATCGGAGAAGGGAACGTGGTCACTCTCCTCCACTCGTCGATCGATCAAATCGAGGTACGCTCTATAAACCTAACTTGGTACTGGCGCAATTGTATTGTCTTATATATGCAGGACGACGTACTTCTAGACGATAAAAAAGAAGCCAAAAAGCTTTGAATGCAGGAGGCCAGATACAACATCATCAACAATGACCTATACAAAAGGACGTATGGCAGCTCCCTAGCAAAGTGCTTAGGGCCAAACCAGACACAACGCGTCCTGAAAGAAGTCCACGAAGGTCACTGCGAACCTCATACCGTCAATCGAGCCCTAGTCAGATGCCTCATATGGGCAGGCTACTACTGACCCACAATGAAAAAAGAGGCCACCGACTTTGTACAGAAATGCGAACCATGCGAAAGATATGCCCCCATGATCTACCAAGAGGGCGAGCACCTACACTCAGTCAGCTCACCCTGGCCCTTCATCAAATGGGGAATGGATATCGTCGGCCCCCTCTCAACAGAACGAGGTAACATATGATTTCCTTTAGTTTTAACTGATTACTTTCCTAAGTGGGTGGAAGCATGTGCATTCGCCCAAATACGTGAGCAAGAAGTGATCGCCTTCATATGGAGGAATATTGTATGCCATTTCGGCATCCCCAAAGAAATCAGTTGTGACAACGGGACTCAATTCACGGGAAAAAAGATCTTTGAATTATTTGAGAAATGGCATATCAAAAGAATACTATGCACGCCATATCATCCCGCGGGCAACGGATAGGAGAAATTATCCAATAAGTCAATACTGAATATCATGAAAAAAAAACTCGAGAATGCCAAGGGACTATGGCCGGAGTTGTTGCAGGAGTGCTATGGGCATACCGTACAACTCAAAAACAAGCACAGGAGAAACACCGCACTCACTAGTATATGGGACTGACGCAGTGATTCAGGTCGAGGTTGGAGAACCAAGTCTAAGATACTCACACGAGAATGGGTCGAGCAACGACGAAAGCAAGAGGCAGGACCTCGATGAGGCCTAATAATGATGGGACATGGCTTACGTAAGAATGGTAGCCCAGAAACAACAGGCAGAACGATACTATACCAAAAAAGTGAAGGTCAGACCACTCAAAGTCAAGGACTTTGTACTCAAAGCCAAAATACAGGCAAGTAATGATCCACAGAAAGGAAAATCGAGGACTAATTAGGACGAATCGTACAAAATTACGGCGGCAGCAAGAAAATGGCCGTTCCAATTAGAAACGATGGAAGGAAAAAAACTACCAAACAATTGGAACGTCACCCACCTCAAGTATTTCAACTTTTAAGGAAAGATGTTCTCTAAGCCGCACTCTTTTTCCCCCACCTGAGTTTTTTCCCAATTGGTTTTTCTCAGGGAGCTTTTTAACGAGGCGACGAAGAGGGCGTCTCGAAATTGAGCACAAGTTCATTGCCCGACCCCTAAAATACTTCTCCAGGTCGACCAATGAAGGGACTACATAGACTGGGACTGGAGTGCCGGTCCGAAAAACAAAAACATGTAAACTTCTCCAATATATATACATGCAAGCAAAATACGCAAACACATGATGTTCACCTGTCTCCACCAAGTTTAACACTACACCAATCAAAGAGTAACATTTGACCTCGCTCGAATTAACTCGCATTCGACCTCGTTTGAATTAATCAATAGTAACATTTGACCTTTCTCGAATTAACTCGCATTCGACCTCGTTCGAATTAATCAAGACTAACATTCGACCTCGTTCGAATTAACTCATATTTGACCTCGTTCGAATTAATTACGAGTAACATTCGACCTCGCTCGAATTAACTCACATTCGATCTCGTTCGAATTAATTACGAGTAAAATTTGACCTCGCTCGAATTAACTCACATTTGACCTCATTTGAATTAGTTACGAGTAACATTCGACCTCGCTCGAATTAACTCACATTCGACCTCGCTCGAAATAACTCACATTTGACCTCGCTCTAATTAACTCACATTCGACCTCATTCAAATTAATAAAGAGTAATGTTCGACCTCGCTCGAATAAACTCATATTCAACCTCACTCGAATTAACTCACATTCGACCTCGTTCTAATTAATGAATATTAATGTTCAACCTCGCTCAAATAAACTCACATTCGACCTCGCTCGAACAAATTAAGAGTTATATTCGACCTCACTTGAGTTTGATTTACAGTTAACCTCGTTTGAGTTAATTATGGCGACATGGGATTTCACCCAAATTCAATCAAATATGTACTCGACCATGCTCAAGCTAGCACATACCAACACAATTCTTCTAATCAAAGAAATCACTTAAAGAAAAAGTTTAAAGAAAAAACAGAAGAATCAAAAACGTACAACAAGAATTATGATCATTCCAATCCAAAAAGTATCTTAAAAGGGCCAGATAAGACGCCCACAAAAATAAGACAAAATTACAAAGTATTACTCCGCGTCATCCCCACCATCATCATCGTCGCCCTCTTCACCATCCAGATACTTGTCGTCATACTAAGGACCCTGCTCGATCCCGTCCAATTCATCCTCGCCATCATCTTCCCTCGATGTAGCAGGATCGTAACCACAAGCAACTCGAGCTTCACGCACCTTGGAATGAGCACCCTCAAACTCAACTTCGATAACTTTCTCTGTCACTATCAAGTCCCTAAATATGTCTAACTGGGCCTCGACATGGATCCACATCTCGTACGAGTCCCATGGCACGTCGAGAAAGGCGAAGGTATGAGAGGAAGATGGTCGAGCCAGCAGCTGCGCCCTTTCAGACTCAAGAGCGACGACCTAACCAGTCAAATTTGAAACCTCTCCCTCAAGCCTGCCAATCCTCTCATCGAGCCTGGCCTCCCTGAGCATGGCCGCTTCCGCCTCACTTGCCCGTTCAGACCGAAGGACACGAATGACCTCCTCCGTCACCGCCACTCTTGCCAAAGCTACCTTCCCGGCCTCCTCAGCCATGCCCAACTCTGCCATCTTTTTAACCAGCTCGTCACTCAAGTCGACCCTCAACCTCACCCGCAGAGACGCCACTTGAGCCTGAAGATCAGCACATTCAGCCGCGACCCACCAGCTCACCTCGAGCTCGTCCTCCTTGACCCTGAGCGCCCCCTCAATGTCACTGCATCTGCGGGTGACCCTCATGAGTTCTTCGTACTTCTCCTTCAGCTCGTCCCTAAGAGGTTGGAAATTGCCATCCACACCAAACCGGAGGCATAGCTCACAATGCTTGGCACGGTACTCGCGGTACTTAGTCTCCATCCTCTTAAAGATAGCCCTCATTCTCTCCTCCCGAGAGGCATACTCGATCTCCAAACTAAGGTTCTAGCAAAGAGAGAACATGAGAAAGAAGTTAGTAAAATTAAAAGAGAAAAAGAGAGGACGTAAAGAACAACATTTTGAATACTTACCGGCAAAGCCATCCCGGATATGCCCAACGATAAATCAGCATCGTCAAATGTTTGTAACGTTCGATCCTCGGCACGGGAACATAGTGGGCCCAAATCACGGACCACGCTCTCTGTATGCTTCAACAAATCCAGATCGAGGGGAATGACTATGTTGCAAGTAGTCCCCTCTATTCTCACCTCCACCTGAGTGAACCCTTTATTATTCATTCGAACCTCCTCTGGATTGATGTCAGAGTTGGACTCATAGCCGTCTACGGCTACACTGTTTCCCCTCACCATGGCAGAGGAAGAGACGCCGGCTTGCCCTGACGGCAATGGATCACTCGCCGGAATGACCTCAGCTGCCTTAACTTGCTATCCTATTTCCACAATGGTATCGGGCAAGGAATCTATTTCTACATTTCCCGAAGGGGGCAAAATCTCAGTATACTAGGACATGCCGCCCTCATACGTAGCAGTGGCCTAGTCGGGATCACCCCTTATTAACCATTCAATTTCCACCGTCTCGCCACCCACCTCTATCCTCCGCCTTTTTAACGGAACTGTTTCCACCTCGCTTGGTGACGACTTGTCCACTTAGTGCAGAATAAGGGAAGTCGAAGTCCCCGCCGATGGAGCTGCTGTTCGGTGTCTAGGTCCGCGGGGGGCCGCGGTTTTGGAAGGAGTAGCAATTTGAGCAGGCACGCCTGCGGCCGCAGCAAGCAACGACCCCGTGGAGGCACCTGACTGACGGAAGACGGGAGTAGGAGCCTTCGTCTTCTTTGAGACCGTCTGACCTGACAACAAAGAAAAATTCAACTAAGGAAGAAAAAGAAAACAACATGAGTACGGAAACGATGGAAAATATAAAGGAATGACTTACCAATCGCAGAAGGTTTAAGGCCGAATTTCTTATGAAACAACGACCAATCGTGAATCCCCACCATTTGGGATAAAATTTAGCTTACCCAGTCCCGAATGTCTGTGACCAATATAGGAGGCTCTTTATCGACTGCAAAATAGAAGAAGGGGATCTGTTAGGTCGTCGACAAAATAAAATAGCACGAGCAACCAGCTAATAAATAACACTTACAGGCAAAGTTCCGCGTCTCAGGAAATCCGACGGGGTTCACCACCACATGCTCGGTCTTAACATAGAAGAAGTGGAACCAAAAACGGCGATTGTCCCTATCATCCATATTCACGACCAAACCTTTGCTTACCCGATGGCGAAGATGCAAGACCGTACCTCTAAGGAAGCTCGGCGCGAAGATGTGTAATAAATGGCGAATAGAAACCCCACGGTTGGCCAGCTCTGCATACTTCGTCAGCATCATAAAGAGTTTGTAAATGTATGGGAAGAGCTGGGCCAGGCAGATATTGTATTATCGGCAGAATTCCTCCGCCAGCGGGAGAAGAGGAAGAGAGTACCCCACTCGAAACGGGTACGCATAAAAGACACAGTACACAGGATGATTGGACCATGTCACTGCTAGTCGGTACCAAGCCGACGTGGGTTGGAATATTGTATTTAGCCCTAATTTCGGCCAAGGTGGCAGCGTCCAATTCGGAAAGCAAGGGTTCAGGTTCCTCTGTAGCCGATTTTGAGAAATTCGACCTAGCTTTATCGTTACGGGGAATGATTTACTCCATACTAGGAAAGCTGTCATCTTCGGAAATGACAACAACATCATCTTCGTGAGGAGGCATACCCACTGACAAGGGAGTGGGATCAGGTGCCACATCCCCTCCATCCACTCAATTACCTCCATCTGAATTTTTCGACCATGACCGAAGAAATCCACTCAACGAGGTCGACCAAAGGACGACCTCGGTAAGCGGGGGGACTAATTGTATGGGTCAAAATCAGATTGAGGATTAAGTCATGCAGAAAAAGACGTTAAGAGCGACTCGCAAACCATTACGAGTAATATGGTCAAGGTCGACCAATGATCGAATGAACCGAATAGCCTAGCGACCAATCATTGCTGAGGTCGAGTAATAAATTTAGGAATAACGACAAGTTTTGTACTGGATGTGGGAAAAGGCATATACTATTCTAAATGATAAGAACACTTGAAAAAGGATAAGATCTCACGAAAAATACAAAGAACTACTTTTTGAAGAGATTCAACCTTTTGCGGATTATCTATTTTCATTTCCATTAGATCCAAGAAAGTGCACACTATTCTCTCATATTCTTGTCATTCGTCATTGTCAGAGAAATGAATCCTTCAACGTGAATCTACTTCCCGATTTACATTTATTGTCATTTAATGTCATTTATTACTTGAGGTTTTGTGCATACTACCACATCTGGACGCATTTATTGATAACACTTTTATTCTGCTGTATTACTATTCATATTATTCATCTAAGATCTGGAGTTACTCTAACTAGGATTGACCCTTCTTAATAACTGATTAATTACTTTAACCAAGGACTATCATTTTTTGGTCAAACAAAGATCTGTTTGAAGTCATAATTACAATATATTTTTTCACAATATATTCAATGTTTCTATGATGGCAAAATAAATAATTTCGTAGTCATTTAAACTTGCATTAATTTTTCATCTCGGTAAATAAAGGTCTAAACTTGTTTAATTATCTACCCAATATTTTTCCCATATTTTGTCGATGTGGGATTTACATGGGATTTCACATACACCTCCCCCCTTAGGGACTCAAGTGTCCTTGCTGAGGTTTTCCCCACTATCGTTCTAGGTTGTACGCGGAGTGGTTCTGATACCATATGTAACAGCTCAGCCACTAGTGATACTTTGTGCTTTGGGCTTAGGGTTGTACGATTTTAAAATGCATCATTAGGGTCTAACGCTTATTTATTTATATATCCCTCATCTCTTTCGTGTTTTGTCAAGTGAAATTAAAACGCATGTTTTAAACACCTCCATCATACTGTAATACTTAATTGTGATGACAAGGATAGAAGTCATATGATAAGGTTTTTTAATTTGTGGGTCTACCGTTTTAAAAATAAATTTATGAAATTTGCCGATTTATTTTCTTTCTCTCCTTCTCAACCCTACTAAAATTGTTCCATCAGAGCCATACCACCACCGCCACAAGCTTTAGTCATAACCAATTCTTGCTCGGACAAAAAATTTCTTAAGTTGCCTACCTGATTTTCCTTTCATTTTTAGAGAAAAGGCCCAAAATAATTCAGTATCTTTGGACTTTAACTCAAACTAGTTTTATTTCTTTCACATGAAACACTAATAGTCCACATTCTTTAATAAAGTGGTACACTTTTACAGAGGCAGATTCAGGATTTTGGCAGGATGGGTGCACTATTAATAAGAGGTGGATCAAGAATATGAATTTTACGTGTTCAACCTTTAATTCTTACAATTGCATACCCATTGCACTTTTGAAATTATATTATTATTTTTGTAAATAGTAATTTTCTTACATCCATATCTATTTTCCATGTTGAAAATATTAAGATCAGTTGAACCCATTGACTATGCTGCATCATACACTGTTACTAGTTTTAATATACATATTTTGTTTAATCATATAAGATTTTACGACAAAAGAATAATATAAATTTCAATATGTGAAAATTTTGAAAGAATAAACTAAATATATATATATATATATATATATATATATATATATATATAATAAAAAGTACTTAATTAATACGTAAAAATAACACCAGACACGCCCATCTTCCATGAGCGTCTACATCGAGAGAAAAAAAAAAGGAAAAAATAAGATATACATAAGATTTGAACTCAAAACCTCACCAATCGAGGTATAATCAATAATCATCACATCATATAATACTTTGAGCATGGGTGCACACACATACATTTAAATATTTTTAAAAAAATATAACATTACTATACATGATTTAGGCGGGGAGCATGGGTTCACATTCCCCATGGAAACCCCCTAGATACGCCTCTGCACTTTTAATCTCCATGTTTGATATAAAATATTTATCAATTTTCTCATGTTTGGTTGGCTTAAATCTTTTGGAAAATATTTTCCTCATGAACTCATTTTCCTCTAATTGAGGAAAATGTTTTCCCTATCAAGAGAAGGAAAAACATATTCTAAAACTTTTCTTCAACCTTCCACAGCCTTTTCTTCAAACTTTTCTTCATTGTATACATTTTCTAGCCATATACATAGATTATATATTTATTATATATAAAATTATACACGTATAATACATAATACATATATTATAACTCCACTGGTTATTTTTAGTTTAAGCAATTAGGTAGGTGGCTATTTGAGTTAATTCTTCTTCTTTTTATGATGTAGAAAAAATATTTTCATTTCAATAAAATGATGTAGCAAAAAATATTTTCTTTTCACGATATAGAAAATGTATTTTCTTTCATTTTAACAAAATGAGTACTTTTTTCATGTTGTAGAAAGAGTACTTTCTTTTTCAACTAGCAAAAGAGTATTTTCTTTTTAGTTGTAACACAAATTTAAACATTGTTTTTGCGAGAAAAGGTAAAGCAACACATTAGTCCCTTNGTGCACTATTAATAAGAGGTGGATCAAGAATATGAATTTTACGTGTTCAACCTTTAATTCTTACAATTGCATACCCATTGCACTTTTGAAATTATATTATTATTTTTGTAAATAGTAATTTTCTTACATCCATATCTATTTTCCATGTTGAAAATATTAAGATCAGTTGAACCCATTGACTATGCTGCATCATACACTGTTACTAGTTTTAATATACATATTTTGTTTAATCATATAAGATTTTACGACAAAAGAATAATATAAATTTCAATATGTGAAAATTTTGAAAGAATAAACTAAATATATATATATATATATATATATATATATATATATATATA
>ML396774.1:0-70360 GCA_005239525.1 Nicotiana knightiana | reverse complement strand
ATTTTATAGTCTAGAAACTTGGCAACCACGAACTTCTTCAAGCATGCATCTTCTGTCTTGTACTTCTGCTCAAGTGCGTCCCATAATTATTTCGAAGTATTTATCGCACTGTACACATTGTACAAGTCATCCTCTAAAGCACTTAAAATATAGCCTTTGCAAAGAAAATCTGCCTGCTTCCACGCCTCAACAATCAGGAACTTTTCATTGTCCGGCATGTCCGCAGCAGGCACTGGAGGCTCTTCACTAGTGAATTTCTGCATACCAAGTATGATAAGCCAGAAGAACACCCTTTGCTTCCATCCTTTGAAGTTGGCTCCAGAAAATTTCCCCGGCTTTTCTGTCGGTGGAACAGCAGTCCGGCTCGACGAGGCTATCGTCGTTGCTGCAACAGTCGCAGAAGAACTTCCGTTATCAATTGCCATTTCTCACTGTCAACAACAGAAGAGTTCAATCAATGGCAAAACCATAACAGTAAACAATACTGTAATCAACAATAAACAATATGTACAATAAATAAAAACCGAAGTTTTTATATACTGTTTCACAGAAAACGATGAAGTTTTTATGCTCTTCAAATCCTTTTCTGAATTTCAAAACTCTGATGAAGTTTTTATATCTTCAAATCAGAATAATACAATTCAGAAGGAGTAGAAAACACAGGTTTTAATCTCCCCAAACAGAATTCCAATAAATAAAAATTTAATTTCCTTAAGATTGTTAGTAATCTGTAATGCTGAAAATTAAAAATAATAAATTTTCTGTAAATACAGAAATAGTGCGAAACCCCAATTGCGCCGGCTCTAGCGCGGCCACGCTAGTGGAATTTACCAGGGACAGTGAGAAACCTGACTAGCGCGTGCTGAGCGCAGGCGCGCTAGTCCAGGCATCCTTAGCTTTTCTATTGAAAAATAATATAAGAATAAACCGATCCCACTTAATACACAGTGTGTCCTTAAGAAAATTATTCCCCTCAAGTACCCGAGGTGTTGGAATATATCCTCCCAGGATAGAACGATTTAACTCACCGGAGTGTTGGTACCAAAAACGCCGGTGAACAGCAAACCACTCGAAGGCTGTAAAACACACTGGAATATTTTTGTGCAGAAGAAGAAGAAGATCAGAAAATTTAGTAAGTAAAAATTCTAGGATTTAAGGTATATTTATAGCTAATTTAGTACTGTTTCTGAAAAGATTTTGCAACCTTTCAGAACAGCCATAGCTGTTGGAACAGGTGTGAATCCTTTCAAAATAGCCATAGCTGCTTTGAACATGTATGAATATTGCGGGAAATTTAAAAAATAGATTTAAAATAATCCGGGAAAGAAAACGGGTCGTGCAGGACCAGGTCGCGGGTCATTCCGGATTTGAAACTTTTCCATTCATTAATTACATTAATTAATTAAATAATTTTAAAAGAATTTTGTCCAAAAAGATTAATCAATCAATCTTTGACCAAATCCAAATCCAAATGCGAATGCGAATCCGAAGCCGAAGCCGAAGCCGAAGCCGAGCCGAGCGAGCGACGACGGCGACGACGGCGCGAGGCTTGCCTTCTTCTCAACTCTTTAAGAGCTAGAAGAAAAGCTTCTCTATAGATACACATAGATTTTCTTTCCTTCTTCCAATGAGGGACAAAGTGCACTAATTCAAAATTTCACTTCCCTCCATTTCTTTTCCCACCATTTTCCATTCACTCTCTTTAAGCTACTCCAAGCTTAAAATAAGCTAGACTAAGCTTAAAATTAATCTACACAAAGATTAAAGACCAACAATACGTGCATTAGATGCAGAGCCTAAAATTGTGGTTGTCTTTGCTGGAAATGAAGAGCTGCATAACAAGTGTAGCAACTCTTCCTCTTTTGCTCTTCTTTTTCTCCTTGTAACACAGTTTTTTGTTTGCTGTGAGAAAGAGCATGCATGCTTTTAATTACACGTAATTATCTTATACTCTCTCCGATCCACAATAAGTGATCAATTTGCTTTTGACACGCCTATTAAGAAAATATTAAATTCTATACAAAAATACCTAGTATGACTAAACTACCATTAATTAAATATTTAATGTGTCACGACCCAAATTTCCCTCCGTTGGGTATCGTGATGGCACCTAGTCTTAAGGACTAGGTAAGCCTAACATTCATGGAGTAACAACAATAATAATTATAATCTAATATTTTTCTGAAATAAGTAATTCTTTACACATTGTATATTCCCAAAACCCCGAAGTACAAGTCATAAGCTTTAAAGGAATTACACTAAACTCCTAAAATGTCTTCACGTCCACTCCCAAGGATCCCCCTATCCTCGGGTCCTGAAAAAGACACCGATCAGAGACGAAAGTTACGCTGGAGTTCAGGCTTTTTTTGTTAAGGAGCTCACAGACAAGAGATTAAAAGACGGAACATATAGAAGATAATTCAAGGGTAAGGACGAGATGGTTTTCTTTCACAGTACCACTCCCAACAATGGGAGTAGTAGAGCCATCAGCAAGCTTTAGCTTACCCAATGATGTTGATGGGTTAAGTGAAGAGAAAATGGTACTCATACCATAGTAGTGATCAATAGCACCGCTATCAATGATACACTACTCGAGGCAAGAAGTGCGGAATCTTTTCTACCTCTTTGCACAAAAAGCGAATGAGATGACGAAGTGGATGCGCCTTTATTTCCTCCAACTCCTTACTTAATGCCGCAACGGAGTCCTCACCCCTGCCTTTAGAAGAGAAAGCATTCATACTATATTCGACTTGCATGTGTTAAGCATATAACCTTTCATCACATTCAGTAGACTTTCAATTCAATCTCTGAGGAAGAGAAAGATATCGTTTATATCCACTGTTCAGAAATAGGTACAACAGTGCAAACAGAAATATAAGATGGTGACTCCAAAACCGCGAACGCTGAAGCGGTTTTACCTTGAGTCTCCATAACAACGACCGTGCTACTGACAATCAATCGGCCGGCTATGCGAAAACCTGGAACCTGCACAAAAATGTGCAGAAGAGTAGCATGAGCATACCATAGCGGTGCCCCGTAAGTATCAAAACTAACCTCGGTGAAGTAGTGACGAGGACTAGTCAAGACACCCGCTGGTCTAATAAAACTGAACAAGTATCAATATAGGAATCGGGGAAATAATGATTTACACATAAAGGCTACGTAATATAGCGACAAGACAGTGAATTCGATAAAGAAGGAAAACCAATAAGTATCAGCGGAAACCATGAAGTAACAAAAAGACTGAATAGAACACAAACAAATCCGACATGTAAATATACAACACGTACATGTAATGACTCAACAACTTCAACCACTTCTACATCAAATTCATAGTCATCTCCACAAGGTTCCGAACCTTGGACAAATCACCATTTACGGGTCCCAATATTCGAACCCTAACACTTGGCATCTTGCGCCCTCATTCAAGTACTAACTGCACGGACGACTCACGTGCCAATTGGGCCATTTCCACCTATGCGGTAACCATAACAAGAGTATCTATACTTGACAATAACAAGGAGCCCTAAATCCATTAGTAGTACTTAACTACGTATATGCTTGTGCAGGTGTCCTAACATAATTTCAACAACCAATAAACATAAGGGAACAAAAAGGGAAACACGTACATTTTTATCTCACAAGTTTCCACGTGAATAAACTCACACAGTAAGTGTTCCAGTACACAATATCAGTAACAAGGAATGCCCCCAGGCCAACACAAGTATCACAAACTATCCCTGATATAGCCCACCTTGTCTCGCCACGTGTGCAATAGTAAAGTATATGCCCGCATTGTTACGCCACACGTGCATAAGCATGTTCCCACCTTGTCTCGCCACATGCGCAACCCTCAATCTCATATCCCTCCTTATCACGCCACATGTGCAATATCAATAGTAAACACGGCACGACAGAAACCTCGTGCAAATCCCCATATCAACAACGCACGACAGAAACCTCGTGCATCACCACAACAAGTATAACAACAACAATGGCAATTGTTCAAGATACAAATAATACATCAACTCAATAACCTTCGATCACAAGATAGGCAAAACTAGTTCACGAGAAATAAACATAATAAGGAGAGCTAGGCATATTAAGAATCACTCAGCAAGGAAGGAAAATAGCATGTAACAACCACACCTAATTACACGGGTTAACAACAAGAAATCAACACAAATCCGATAACTCTATTTACGGGCAATCCAAACTAAGGTATAGTCTATCCAAACTTCCTTTAAGGTCGGTAGTTTCAAGGGTATTCAACAATTTCACTTAAGGACAAGCAACGTGAAATATAACCTCAGTCAAGACCAAAACTTTCTAGAATGAGATGAAGATAATAAAAATTAGAGATAAACAGTTAAGAAGACATGGCATGACAGCAAACGGAAATAAAATCTTTAGATAAGTCAATTAGGAGTCAAATAGGAAATATGAGTAAATCCAAAGTAAGAACTTTCACATTTAAGCAAATAAAGATGTCACTAGAATTTAGGAAATTCAATCATGCTAAGGACAATTCATACTCGACATATATAAGGACCTAAGATTCCTAAAGGGTCAACTTTCCACAAATAAGTCCGAGCACACACTCGTCACCTCGCGTACACGGACTACAATCAACAAAAAATACTCAAATCCTAAAGGGTAATTCCCCCACACAAGGTTAGGCAAGATACTTACCTCAACCGCTCAAATCAAGCTTGAAATCACGTTCTTGGCACGAGTATCCGACTCCAAATGGACCAAATCTAATCAAATCAATAGCATCGTGTAAGTAATACTTAAGCAACTAGTTTAACTAATAAATTCGAAGCTAAGACGCGAAATTAGGAAAATTTTCCATAAAGTACCCGGGCCCATATCTCGGAATCGGGTAAAAATTTACAAATTATGAACACCTGTTCAATTATGAGAACACTCGAACAAAAATCATCAAAAACTGACGTCAAAATCTCACTCACATCTCAGATTTTCTATTGGGAAACTTTTTCTCCCATTTCCAAACTTTTACTCTCAATTTCCTTGATAAAATGAGGAAAACCCCAATAGATTAATGAAATAAAAACCAAATTCGAGTAAGAAATCGTTACCCACAAGATTCCTCTGAAAATCCGTCAAAGAATCTCCTTCTCCCGAGCTCAAAATAAAAAATAGAGTGAAATGAACAACCCTCGGTTCTGCCCCCTTTTTAGCCAGCAATCCTCGCACGTGCGGACATTTCTCGTACCTGCGCATTCCGTACCTTCGGTCCAACCAGCCGCACCTGCGAAAATCACTAACTCCCACATCTTCGCACCTGCGCTTTAGGCTTGGCTCCCCAAATTCTGCATCTGCGGGCTTCCCTTTCACGCCTGCGACCTCGCATATGTGGCTACCCATCTGCAGGTGCGGAAGAACACCAGAACTGCAAAAACCAGCAAGTCAGCAAACTCTAAATTCCCAAAATCAACCCGTTAACCACCCGAAACACACCCGAGGCCCCCGGAACCTCGACCAAACATACCAACCAATCCTATAACTCCATACAAACTTAGTCGAGCCTTCAAACCACATCACATAACATCAACATCACCAATTATGCATGGATTCAAGCCTAAGAGCGTATGAAATTTCCAAAATCCACAACCGATGTCGAAACACATCAAAACTAGTCCGAATGACCTAAAATTTGACACACAGGTCACAAATGACACTACAAACCTACAGCCACTTTTGGAATCCCATTCAGAGCCCGGTATCAAAATTTCACTTATCGGCCGAAATCGCCAAAATTCTAAATTTCGCCGAATTACCTCAAATTACTCTACGGACCTCCAAAACCAATTTCAGACACGCCCCTAAGCCCAAAATCATCATACGAAGCTTTTGGCATCACCCAAAACTCATTCCGAGGCTGTTTACTCAAAAGTCAAACCTCCGGTCAACTTTCATCACTTAAGCTTCAAAAATAGAAATTTTCTTTCCAATTCGACTCCGAATTATCCGGTAACTGAATCCAATCACGCACGCAGGTCGATATACACAAAACGAAGCTGTTCAAGACCTTATGCCACCGAACGGAGCTTAAATTCTCAAAACGACCGGTCAGGTCATTACATTCTCCCCCTCTTAAACAAGCTTTCGTCCTCGAACGTGCCAAGATTCAGCTCGAACTCATCCAATCGCTGATTGCACACTTCCAACACACACCCGCGGGTGATCCCGAGTCACCCCAATCTACATAATCCTAACGACACCTTATCAACTTTTATTTAGCCTTTCTACTAACACAGATAAGCCTCAGACCTCAAATTCTCACCTTCTCTTCATTTCTTCAAGACCCGATTCTAAACTTATATCTGGTATCATCCTAAATCAGCTGCATCAACTCATGCCTACCCCCATAAGGTACGACCACACGACATAACGCACCACACATAGGTCCTTGATAACATTTTTGATCACAATAGCTGCCCGAAATCAACTCAACACCGACAATTAACCTCATATCCGATAGGACTATATTACCGACCTCCATCACACTAATAATAACGCAAGAAACACGAAGACTTCATAACTTTGACACCCGAATCACCAAGCCACAACTAACACCACCGAGCACACACCCCGCAAGATCAAACTCAAGGAGCACAAAACGAAAATGACTGAATATGAAAGGAGGAACACATAAGGGAATCCAATAAGTCTGACAGGCACAACTCTCTATCAGTGCTAACTTACACAACAACATAACAAGGAAGGAAATAAATCAAATGAACAAATCATAGGGATCCCATCCTGGCATAACTTATATCACGGTACACAGCCCGGTTCAAACACTTCAAAATGCACGAAATCACGGGGGTTTCGTACTCAACTCTAAATCACAAATAGGATATATATAACCGACCAACTAGAAATTTTTACTAGATCACTTCCTTCAACAAAATTACAACACATGCTGGCCCCCACACCGGTGGAGCATAAGAATCACAGCTCGTAACCACTATACTCAGGAATCGCATCAAGCCTACCGTACTGGACAATAGGAATTTACTACTAGTCTCATATATCTCAATAATGAATAGGAACAAACAATAGACATGGGCTACCACTCACAGAATTCTCCCAATAGGAGCAAACACAAAAATAGAGTGAAAGCATGGAACTCACTCATAAACAAAGCAACAATGAGGGAACTCGTCCCGACCAACAGAGCTATAATGAATTACAAATGGTTCCCCTCTGGAACAAATCAAAACATACTTGCACTATAACATCTGGCACAACGGCCTCCAGCTTACTATACGAAACACATCAATGGGCCGGGCCTCCCCTTCTTGGTCACCCCTACTCACCTGAATGTCCTGCTGTAACACATCTGCCCGGAGCCTGGGACAATCTCTTACCCTGTGGCTGATATCTCCATACTAAAAACAACCTCTTTGCTGACGTGGCTGTGGAAACTGTGCGATACGAGTACTCTGAGACCCATGAATACCTGAAACTCCATGCGAAGCCAGTAATGCAAATTGAACTGGCTGACCCACAAAACCTCTATCGTGTCGTGAACTGACTCCATAATAAGGACCAGTAGATCTCTCCGGCCTACGAGGCCTCCTCGCCTCTATTCCCTCTCTCTCCTGACCTCGTCTGACATCTCTCTCATAGTTTCTCCTGACATCTGTCTCACAGTCCCGCCTGTCATACCTCTCATGACCCAGCATGACTTCAACTCTGCGAGCAATCCCTACCACCTGCTGAAATGAAACATCCGACTCTAACTCCCGAGCCATGCTAAATCGAATATCACGCCTGAGGCCCTCAATGAATATACATACACGCTCTTTAACTGTAGTAACCAAGGCAGGAGCATGCCTGGCAAAATCACTGAATCTAACGGCATACTCTGATACTGACATAGTGCCCTGGCACAGCCGCTCAAACTCCACGCGCCATGCATCTCGGAGGAACTGAGGTACAAACTCGCTCAAGAACATCTCTAAAAACTGACTCCATGTAAGTGAAGCTGACTCGGCCGGGCTACCTAACTCATATGCCCGCCACCATTGATAGGCCGCACCCCTGAGCTGGAATGTAACGAAAGCAACCTCGCTCGTTTCCACAATACCCATAGTACGAAGAATGCGGTGACACTCCTCTAGGAAACCCAGGGCATCATCTGTCGCCAATCCACTGAAGGTAGGAAGGTGGTACTTCTTGTACCTCTTGAGTCTAAGTTGTTCCTCCTTAGATGTTGCTTCCCTAACCACGGGCGGAACTGGGACCCCAGGCTGTGCTGCATGATACCTGGAACCTGACCAACCTGATCTCGCTGCTCTGGAGTGTGGGCGACGGGAGTCTGAGCTCCTCCCCCGCCATGTGAAGTAGCTGGGGCACCCGGAATTAATTCCGCCTGAGTCAAGGTACCAATCATGTCCCAGAACTGTTCCAAGGTCTCCTGAAGTCCGGGTGTAACAACAGGCGTCTCCGTTGCTTGCCCCACAACTGAAACTGTTGGAGGCTCCTCAACGGCTGCTCTGGCAGGTTCTGTAGCTGCATCACGTGTTCCTCGTCGGCCTCTGCCTCTACCTCTGACCCTGGCGGCATCTGCTCCGGGGGTAACACCCTAGGGATCTGCAGCTCGCGTCCTTGCCATCTGCGAGAGAATGGAATGATAATTTCAAACTTCAAGATCAATGAACTCGCACGATAGGAATGAAGGAAGTGAAGTTATCCTAATAGTTCTGTAACCTCTCGAAGATAAGTACAGACGTCTCCGTACCGATCCGCAAGACTCTACTAAACTCGCTTATGACTCGTAGCACCTATGAACCTAGGGCTCTGATACCAACCTGTCACGACCCAAATTTCCCTCTGTTGGGTATCGTGATGGAACCTAGTCTTATGGACTAGGTAAGCCTAATATTCATGGAATAACAACAATAATAAATAGAATCTAATATTTTTCTGAAATAAGTAATTCTTTACACATTGTATATTTCCAAAACCCAGAAGTACAAGTCATAAGATTTAAAGGAATTACACTAAACTCCTAAAAATACCATTGTTCAGAAATATGTACAACAGTGCAAACAGAAATATAAGATGGTGACTCCGAAACCGCGAACGCTGAAGCGGTTTTACCTCGAGTCTCCACAACAGCAACCGCGCTACTGACTATCAATTGACCGGCTATGCGAAAACCTGGAATCTGCACAAAAATGTGCAGAAGAGTAGCATGAGCACACCACAACGGTGCTCAGTAAGTATCAAAACTAACCTCGGTGAAGTAGTGACGAGGACTATTCAAGACACCTACCGGTCTAATAAAACTGAACAAGTATCAATATAGGAATCGGGGAAATAATGATTTACACATAAAGGCTACGTAATATAGCGAACAAGACAGTGAATTCGATAAAGAAGGAAAACCAATAAGTATCAGCGGAAACCATGAAGTAACAAAAAGACTGAATAGAACACAAACAAATCCGACATGTAAATATACAACACGTACATGTAATGACTCAACAACTTCAACCACTTCTACATCAAATTCATAGTCATCTCCACAAGGTTCCGAACCTTGGACAAATCACCATTTACGGGTCCCAATATTCGAACCCTAACACTTGGCATCTTGCGCCCTCATTCAAGTACTAACTGCACGGACGACTCACGTGCCAATTGGGCCATTTCCACCTATGCGGTAACCATAACAAGAGTATCTATACTTGACAATAACAAGGAGCCCTAAATCCATTAGTAGTACTTAACTACGTATATGCTTGTGCAGGTGTCCTAACATAATTTCAACAACCAATAAACATAAGGGAACAAAAAGGGAAACACGTACATTTTTATCTCACAAGTTTCCACGTGAATAAACTCACATAGTAAGTGTTCCAGTACACAATATCAGTAACAAGGAATTCCCCCAAGCCAACACAAGTATAAAAAACAATCCCTGACATAGCCCACCTTGTCTCGCCACGTGTGCAATAGTAAAGTATATGCCCGCCTTGTTTCGACACACATGCATAAGCATGTTCCCACCTTGTCTCGCCACGTGTGCAATAGTAAAGTATATGCCCGCCTTGTTTCGACACACATGCATAAGCATGTTCCCACCTTGTCTCGCCACATGTGCAACCCTCAATCTCATATCCCGCCTTATCATGCTACATGTGCAATATCAATAGTAAACACGGCACGACAGAAACCTCGTGCAAATCCCCATATAACCAACTGCACGACAGAAACTTCGTGCATCACCACAACAAGTACAACAACAACAATGGAAACTGTTCAACATACAAATAATACATCAACTCAATAACCTTCGATCACAAGATAGGAAAAATTAGTTCACGAGAAATAAACATAATAAGGAGAGCTAGGCATATTAAGAATCACTCAACAAGGAAGGAAAATAGCATGTAACAGCCGCACCTAATTACACGGGTTAACAACAAAAAATCAACACAAATCCGATAACTCTATTTACGGGCTAGCCAAACTAAGGTATAGTCTAGCCAAACTTCCTTTAAGGTCGTTAGTTTCAAGGGTATTCAACAATTTCACTTAAGGACAAGTAACATGAAAATAATCATAACCTCAGTCAAGACCAAACCATGCTAGAATAAGATGAAGATAATTAAAATTAGAGATAAATAGTTAAGAAGACATGGCATGACAGTAAAAGGAAATAAAATCTTTAGATAAGCTAATTAGGAGTCAATTAGGCAATAGGAGTAAATCCAAAAGTAAGAACTTCCACATTTAAGCAAATAAAGATGTCACTAGAATTTAGGAAATTCAATCATGCTAAGGACAATTCATACTCGGCGAATATAAGGACCTAAGATTCCTAAAGGGTCAACTTTCAACAAATAAGTCCGAGCATGCACTCGTCACCTCGCGTACACGGACTACAATCAACACAAAAGACTCAAATCCTAAGGGGTAATCCCCCCACACAAGGTTAGGCAAGATACTTACCTCAACCGCTCAAATCAAACTTGAAATCACGTTCTTTCAACGAGTATCCGACTCCAAATGATCCAATCAATAACATCGTGTAAATAATACTACAAGCAACTAGTTTAACTAATAAATTCGAAGCTAAGACGCGAAATTAGGAAAATTTCCCAAAAAGTACCCCGGGTCCACATCTTGGAATCGGGTGAAAATTTAAAAATTATGAACACCCACTCAATTATGAGAACACTCGAACAAAAATCATCAAAAACCGACGTCAAAATCTCACTCACATCTCGGATTTTCTATTGGGAAACTTTTTCTCTCCCATTTCCACACTTTTACTCTCAATTTCCTTGATAAAATAAGGAAAACCACAATAGATTAATGAAATAAAAACCAAATTCGAGTAAGAAATCGTTACCCACAAGATTCCTCTGAAAATCCGTCAAAGAATCTCCTTCTCCCGAGCTTAAAATAAAAAATAGAGTGAAAATGAACAACCCTCGGTTCTGCCCCCTTTTCAGCCCAGCAATCCTCGCACCTGCGGACATCTCTCGCACCTGCTCATTCCGCACATGTGCATTCCACACCTGTGGTCCAACCAGTCGTACCTGCGGAAATCACTAACTCCCACATCTTCGCACCTGTGCTTAAGGTCACGCACCCGCGGGCTCGCAGGTGCGGCCAAAACCTCGCACCTGCGCCTCAGGCCTAGCTCCCCAAATTCTGCATCTGCGGGCTTTATTTCCGCGCCTGCGACCTCGCACCTGCGGCTACCCATACGCAGGTACGGAAAAACACCTGAACTTCAAAAACCAGCAAGTCAGCAAACTCTAAATTCCCAAAAACAATCCGCTAACTACCCGAAACACACCCGAGGCCCCCGAAACCTCGACCAAACATACCAACCAATCCTATAACTCCATACGAACTTAGTCGAGACCTTCAAACCACATCACATAACATCAACATCGCCAATTATGCATGGATTCAAGCCTAAGAACTTATGAAATTTCCAAAATCCACAATCGATGCTGAAACAAATTAGAGATAAACAGTTAAGAAGACATGGCATGACAGTAAAAGGAAATAAAATCTTTAGATAAGCCAATTAGGAGTCAATTAGGAAATAGGAGTAAATCCAAAAGTAAGAACTTCCACATTTAAGCAAATAAAGATGTCACTAGAATTTAGGAAATTCAATCATGCTAAGGACAATTCATACTCGGTGAATATAAGGACTTAAGATTCCTAAAGGGTCAACTTTCAACAAATAAGTCCGAGCATGCACTCGTCACCTCGCGTACACGGACTACAATCAACACAAAAGACTCAAATCCTAAGGGGTAATCCCCCCACACAAGGTTAGGCAAGATACTTACCTCAACCGCTCAAATCAAGCTTGAAATAACGTTCTTGCCACGGGTATCCGACTCCAAATGGCCCAAATCTAATCAAATCAATAGCATCGTGTAAATAATACTTAAGCAACTAGTTTAACTAATAAATTCTAAGCTAAGACGCGAAATTAGGAAAATTTCCCAAAAAGTACCCGGGCCCATATCTCGGAATCGGGTGAAAATTTACAAATTATGAACACCTGTTCAATTATGAGAACACTCGAACAAAAATCATCAAAAACTGACATCAAAATCTCACTCACATCTCAGATTTTCTATTGGGAAACTTTTTCTCCCATTTCCAAACTTTTACTCTCAATTTCCTTGATAAAATGAAGAAAACCCCAATAGATTAATGAAATAAAAACCAAATTCGAGTAAGAAATAGTTACCCACAGGATTCCTCTTAAAATCCGTCAAAGAATCTCCTTCTCCCGAGCTCAAAATAAAAAATAGAGTGAAAATGAACAACTCTCGGTTCTGCACCCTTTTTAGCCCAGCAATCCTCGCATGTGCGGACATTTCTCGTACCTGCGCATTTCGTACCTGCGGTCCAACCAGCCACACCTGCGAAAATCACTAACTCCCACATCTTCGCACCTGCGCTTTAGGCTTGGCTCCCCAAATTCTGCATCTGGGAGCTTCCCTTTCACGCCTGCGACCTCGCATATGTGGCTACCCATCCGCAGGTGCGGAAGAACACCAGAACTCCAAAAACCAGCAAGTCAGCAAACTCTAAATTCCCAAAAACAATCCGTTAACCACCCGAAACACACTCGAGGCCCTCGGAACCTCGACCAAACATACCAACCAATCCTATAACTCCATACGAACTTAGTCGAACCTTCAAACCACATCACATAACAGCAACATCACCAATTATGCATGGATTCAAGCCTAAGAACGTATGAAATTTCCAAAATCCACAACCGATGCCGAAACACATCAAAACTAGTCCGAATGACCTAAAATTTGACACACAGGTCACAAATGACACTACGGACCTACAGCCACTTTTAGAATCCCATTCCGAGCCCGATATCAAAATTTCACCTATCGGCCGAAATCGCCAAAATTCTAAATTTTGCCGAATTACCTCAAATTACTCTATGAACCTCCAAAACCAATTTCGATCGCGCGCCTAAGCCCAAAATCATCATACGAAGCTTTTGGCATCACCCAAAACTCATTCTGAGGCCGTTTACTCAAAAGTCAAACCTCTGGTCAACTTTCATCACTTAAGCTTCAATAATAGAAATTTTCCTTCCAATTCGACTCCGAATTATCCGATAACTGAATCCAATCACGCACACAGATCGATATACACAAAGTGAAGTTGTTCAAGACCTTTTTCCACCGAACGGAGTTTAAATTCTTAAAATGACCGGTCGGGTCGTTACATAATGTGAGGAGTATGAAATATTTTTAAGGATATGTACATAAGGGTTATTTTGTAAAAATAAATTGAATTCTTTCTTGATTATATAAATTTACACTTATTTTGGACCAAAATAAAAATGTAAATTGGTCACTTATTGTGGACCGGAGGGAGTAATGCGTTAGACTCCCTCACGTGTAGCATCATTTTTTTTCATGGCCAAAAAATAAATAAATATTTCCTAATTTTTTTTTTCTGGGTGGCTATAAAATTTAAAATCATTTAGTTTGTTCCGCTACAATTTTAAAGGGCGATTTGCAGCCATACCCTATATAGTAGCCACCTTTTAACATGTTCCCTATTTTTATAAATTATTGATTTGGTAACCAGCTGACAAAAAATCCGTAATAATATGACCATTATATCCCTGACAAAACATATAAAAGATGCATCATGCACAAAACACTTTACGACTCTCCTCCATCACTCCGTCTCTTCTCAGATCTCCTCTCCCAAATCAGAAATTTGAACTAGACTCAAATTCCAAAATTCAAAATTACAAAAAATTGTAAATATTGCAATTCATATTCAGAACTCAAATTAGTTTTTGAAACTGATTGATTTTCATGATATATGTTTCTATAATTATTTTCGTAATTCACACTTGGATGAAGTTGTTTGACGGATGAAACATGAGATTTTCAATGACGAATGAAATTGCATTCTAAATTCGCTGATTTAAACCTAATTTAAACGTCAAAGCTAAAAATTCAAATATGCTGAAGTTTTGTACTGCATAACATGCTGAAGTTTTTGTTTATTTGCTAAACAAGCTGAAGTTTTTGTTTTATTTGCTAAACAAACTGAGTTTTTACATAATTCACTAAAACTTAACACCAAATATGCTTAAGTATTTGTCTTGCATTTTAAACAAGCTGAAGTTTTTAGTTCATTTGCTAAGACTTCAGCACTAAAATATGCTTAAGTTATGTCCTGCGTAAATGATGAAGTTGTTTAGTTCATTTTTAAAAACTTCAGGAAAAACGAGCTAAAGTTTTCCTCCTGCACTATGTAATTTTTTGCACTCTATAGATGCTGAAGTTTTTAGTTCATTTGCTAATGGTTCAACACTTAGTATGCTGATGTTTTTCTCCTCGATACAATAGTTTTGTCATGAGCTTTAACAAAAACTTCAGCTTACTATACTGAAGTTTTTTAGTTCATTTGCTAATACTTTCGCATTTAATATGCTGAAGTTTTCTCCTGGATACAATAGTTTCTTCATGAGCTTTTTCAAAAACTTCAGCAGAAGATGTTGAAGTTTTTTTAGTTCATTTGCTAATACTTCAGCACTTAATATGCTAAAGTTTTTTTCCTGCGCTATGTAATTTTCTCCTACATGTTGAAGTTAAATATAGTTTGTGCTTAACTTTGTCCTACATTAATCAGATTTTTCATGAGCTTTTTTCTCTACTACATTTGCTCAAAATTTATGTTTTTTCGTAATTAAATTCTTTTCCTAATACTTGAAACTAAACATGCTTCTCTAGGATGAGTTCGATTTGTGTTGTTCTTAGTTTCAATGGGAGGTTGAATATTGACTTCAAATACTTGGATCATGATACAAAACTTGTTCTTCTTAATAAACAAGTATCATTCAATTCTTTCCTGAAGAAAATTAGTGAAGTTACAAATATTGATTCAAGCATATATTCAGTAAAGGTATGGTTTGATATCAAACTAAATACAAGCAAAGGTATGCTTGTAACTTCAAATGAAGAACTCAGTACTTGTATACATTTGCTCACAGCTTATTCAGCTTACAATAATTGTCATTTTGTCATCGAAAAATACAACATATTTCTGACAGTATAGGTGCTTCAAAATCTGAAACATTCAACCAATCTCTTGACAGTATAGCTGCTTCAGAACAATTTGCTGATTATCAACATGAACTAGGGCAGTCAATAGTGGTAGTAGACAACGAGCAACAACCTTCTAACATTACAGCTGCTTCAGAATATAAAATGCTACAACAAGCACCCGCTACTCCAATAAATTCATACCAGTTTGTCAATGAGCAAGAAGAAGAAGGACAACTAATAATGCAAATTGACAACCAACACACAATACAACAACGATAAGCAACAACGAGGATGAAGAAAACATGGAATTAATACCGGCAACATCAGATACAATTGAAGAAATTGCTGAAACTTCTAGTGCTTCTAAGAAATCAAGAAAAAGAGTGAGGAGAAAGCTGAAAGAATCTCCACCATGTAAAATACTTAGGCAAGATGCATTGCCTGAGGAAGCAAGAGTAGGATCAATTTTTGAGAACAAGCAAAATATGACTAAATTTTTCTACAGCTTGGAGATAAACCAAAAAGTTGAATTCACAACTGTTAGATCATGTTCAAAGAGATATGAGCTGAAATGCATTATAGAGAAATGTGGTTGGATTGTGGGTGCTACCAGAATAAAAAATTCCACACTTTTCAGGGTGATAAAATATCATAACAACCATGAATGCTCTGTTGATACAAGAAATCAGATCAGAAGCATGCTACATCTTATAAGTGAACAAATTTTAGAACATGTTTGAGACAAAAAGATAGAGGTTACACCAGCCTTTGTAGAGAATGAAATGAAAAAGAAATTTGGAATTGACATTGGATATCACAAGGCATGGCGCGCTATTCAAAAAGCTATTGCTTGCATAAGGGAACACCGGAAGAGAACTGCTAGATTCTTCTTTCATACCTACACATGATGGTGCATAGAAACCCATGAATGTACACAAGCATAAAAAGTGATGAGCAGAATCGGTAAGCAAAACAAATACTAACCATCAGCTTGAAGTTAAACTTCACACCTTATGATTTTTTTTATGTTTCACTGTACATATTTGCTAATATGTTCTTTGCTCCTGCGGCATCAATAGCTGGTTGGTGCTACTGTAGACTTGTTATTGCAGTAGATGCAATGTTTTTAAAGTCAAAATATCGTGGCGTTCTATTTGTTTCTGTATCAAAGGATGCAAACAATCAAATATTTCCTCTATCTTTTGGTGTAGCAGATTCAAAAAACAATGAGGTATATATTTGGTTCTTCCGGGAAATGAGAAAAGTAATTCAAGTCCGTCGTGAAATGGTTTTCTTGTCAGATAGAAACCAGTCGATCGCAAATGGGATTAGAAAAGTTGATCCTGAAGCTCACCATGGTATCTGCCTCTATCACTTTGAGAAAAATTTAAAGCAAAGACATGCAAAGCCACGGTAATAAATATTTTTCAAAGCGCTGCAAGGTCATACAAACATGAAGATTTTAACAAGTTAATGTCCCAACTCAAAAGTGTTGACAAGAAAACATACAATTACATAATGGAAGAGCCTCCAGAAAGATAGGCTCGATCGTGGTTCTCACGTCGATGTTATGATATGCTGACAACAAACATTGTAGAATCAATGAATTCCGTGTTACTAAAAGCGAGAGAGATGCCTATTTTAAGAATGTTAGATTATATCTAAGAAAAGTTGGGAGAGTGGTTTTACGAACGGAGAAAAAAAGCAAATGAAACTTTTCACAAAGTATCAATATGGGCAGAAGAAGAGATTATTAATAAGATGGACTTCGCTTGCAAAATGATTGTGAGTATATTTATTAACTTCAGGATTTACTTTCAGCATGTTTTCTCTTTAGCATAATCACTTCATCTTTTTATATCTGCTGCAGTGATTTACTGCTTACATATAAAAAACTTCATACTTTTTTCTTTTTGAAGCAATAGTACACTAATATAATTTATCTTAATTTTTTATTCCTTCTTAGGTGTTCAACCTAGATTCAATGTTGTTTAGAATAAATAGTGAAGGAATCGAATTCATTGTGGACTTAAAGAAGAGAACTTGTGACTTCTTGGAATTCCAGCTTGATGAATTGTCCTGTCCACATGCAATTTCTGCTATTAATAATAGATATTAGCAAAAATCTGATTACTGCTCAAAATGGTATTCAAAGGAAACATGGTTCAAAACATATGAAGGACATGTGAATACCGTGGGAGATAAAAAATCATGGGATATTCCATAAAATATAGAATCTGAGATCACATAACCTCCCGATGTAGAGATTTTACAAGGAAGAAACAAAAGAAGAGGCATATCTCTGCGACTGAATCAGTACCATCGAAGTCTACCAAATGCAGTCAGTGTAAACAAATTGGGCATAACAAAACAACTTGCTTGTCTTCTCCAGCATCTCATCCATATTCCAAGAAACACACTGAAAAATATCCATGAGCTTTTTGAAAAACTTCAGTAGAAGATGCTGAAGTTAATTAGTTAAATTGTAAAAACTTCAGCACTCAATATGCTGAAGCTTTGTCCTGCATTCTATAGTTTTGTCGTCATGAATTTTTTGAAAAACTTCAGTAGAAGATGCTGAAGTTAATTAGTTAAATTGTAAAAACTTCAGCACTCAATATGCTGAAGCTTTGTCCTGCATTCTATAGTTTTGTCGTCATGAATTTTTTGAAAAACTTCAGCAGAAGATGCTGAAGTTAATTAGTTCATTTGTAAAAATTTCAGCACTAAATATGCTGAAGGTTTGTCCTGGATTCTATAGTTTTGTCGACATGAGCTTTTTGAAAAACTTCAGCAGAAGATGCTGAAGTTAATTAGTTAATGTAACGACCCGACCGGTTGTTTTGTGTTATCAGACCCTGTTCCCCTAAATGAAACTTCCCATAGCGGCTTATTATGATTTATGACTTGCGGGGGCGGGTGGTCCGGGCTTCGGAAGTGTTTAGAGTGCTATAGGAACACTTGATTCCTTAAGGTTGGCCTTTAAGGTCAAGTTTGACTTCGGTCAACATTTTTAGTAAACGACCTCGGAATTGAATTTTGACGGTTCTAGTAGCTTTGTCTGATGATTTCGGACTTGGTCGTATGTTCGAAATGGGTTTTGGATGACCCGGGAGCGTTTCGACGCCCAATATTGAAATAAGAAGTTCCTTAAGTTCCTATTGTGGTTTGGGATGTGTTTTTGTGTTATCGAGGTCCGAACGGAATTTCGAGACCAGGAATAGTTCCATTATGTCATTTATGACTTGCCTGCAAAATTTGGTGTCATTCCGAGTAATATAGGTCGGTTCGGCGCATTGTTAGCAAATTCAAGAAAACTTAAAGTTCCTAAGTTTGGTTCTTGGGGTTTTGAGGTGTGATTTTGAGTTTTAGAGTTATTTTGGGTGTTCTGAAGGCTCGAGCGAGTCTGTATTATGATTTGAGACTTGTTAGTATATTTGGACGAGGGCTCGAGTGGGCCCAGGTACCTCCTGGACACCACACGAGGCCAAAAACCAGCTGAAATAGCTGCTGGTGCACCTGTTCTGGTGTGATCCGCAGGTGCGGTTGCCTAGTCACAGGTGCGGGACCGCTCCTGCGGTCCGAGCCCCGCAGGTGCGACCCCCAGCGGGCAGTCCATTTCTCGCAGGTGCGAACAAGGTTCCGTAGGAGCGGAGCTGCAGGTGCGGGCCCAGGCTTCCTCGTCCATTTCCGCAGGTGCGAGCCTTTGCTCGCAGGTGCTAGACCGCAGGTGCGGTCCTCGAGCCGCAGGTGTGGAAACACTCTCAGACAATGTGTTTCTTAAATACGGGATTGTTCATTATTTCTTCATTTCTTCCTCCATTAGAACACCTTGAGAGCTTGGGAAAAGGGCTCAACGACCCAACCACTGAAAGGTAAGTTAATTCTATCCTAGAGTTAGTTAATGCATGCATTCTTAGTGGAATTTAACTACTTGGTTAGTGAAAATTTAGGAATTTGGGTAGTAACTTAGGGCCTACGAGAATTTAGAAAATTACCTGTCCATTAGCTATGAAATCAAGTAAAAATCATGTATTAATGATCCTTAGGCTATGGGTGAGTGTTTCCTTCGAGAATTTTTGGAATCCGAGCATGCGGGCCCGGGGTTAGATTTTTGGATCTCTTCAAGAATGGTGAATTTGGATAAGTAATAGGATAATTCCATGATTTGAATATGAATTGATATATTTGTATAACATTTGGCTAGTTTCGAGTCCGTGGGTGTCAAGTTCGGTGTTTCGGGCGCATTCTTGACACCGGGACTAGGTGCGACGCGAGGTGAGTCTCCTTTCTAACCTTGTAAGGGGGAACTGTCCTCCTAGGCGATTTAAATGCTATATGTGATAATTGTGGGGTCTACGTACGTACAAAGTGATGAGAGTCCGTAAATAGCGGCTATTACTATTATGTGCGGGTAGTTAGGCCCACATCATACCTTGTGTTTTACTTGATATGAACTATATGCTTAATAAATTCAATGTTACATGTTGCTCACTTCCCTGAGGTCATGGAATTTGAGAAACTTGTAAGGAATTGTTCACTGAAAAGTAATTTAAAAAGGAATAATGTGTGTGTGCATGTGAGCGCTTCGCAATTTACATTTCGCGAGCGGAGTGTGATTTTCCCTCACTCTTATGGGAACGGGCCATACGCCACGGCGGATTGAGAGATGCACTTTTGGTACGGGCCGTTCAATCCTCGGCAGTGCATAGAGAGGATTGAGAGAATGCACTTTTGGTACAGGCCGTTCGATCCTCGGCAGTGCATATATATGAGTACTTTGTGGAGAGGTGCACTTATGGTTCAGGCTGTTCGACCCTCGGCATTGCACGAACATGACTATCTTATGACTCTGGCCGGTTGTCCTTACCCTGCATGCGCATGATTTATTTTTTACTAAATTCATGGATAATGATTTGACAGCTATTTGGGGGAAAGTGAAGTAGTAATTGTTTTATTCATTCCCAGTACTTCCTTGGATTTCATGGCCTTATATATATTTTGTTACCTCACTGCCTTTACATGCCTACTGTTTCTATCTATTCTGTCAAATTATATTGTTGGACCTTAGTGAGTGTCAGGTCGACCTCTCGTCACTACCTCTTCGAGGTTAGGCGGGATTCTCACTGGGTACATATATATTTATGTACTCATGCTACGGTTCTGTACTTAATTGTAAAGGTTCTGAGGCTGGTGCATCTGGTTGTCGGACCAGAGCTTGACTTGATATTAGACGGACCTGACTTCGCGGTGAGCTGATTTTCCTCCTGACGATCTCCGGCAGCACCATGGGGTTTTCTTTTACTTATTTCCCGTCTATTTCCTTTAGACAGTGGTACTGTATATTATATCTTTTGTATATTCTGTTAGTATGCCCGTAGGACTTGTGACACTAGTTTCTGGCACACGTGTTAGTTATTATGGATTTTGGGTTTGTATATATATTAGCTCACGCCTGTTCATGACTGCTTTTGATTAAAACTGGCCATTTATCCTTGTCGAATCATGTTTTAAGTTTTAAAACTGAGTATATGTTGAAATGTTTAATCTAATAAGAAAGAATTCTTAGTCAATTGAGAGTTGACTTGCCTGACCCCGCTGTTGGGTGCCATCATGGTCTAAGTTAGAATTTTGGGTCGTGACAACATGGTATCAGAGCACTAGGTTCACGTAAGTCTCACGAGTCATGGGCAAACCCAGTAGAGTCTTGCGGATCAGTACGGAGACGTCTGTACTTATCTTCAGGAGGCTATTGGGTGTTAGGAAACCTCTCTTTGTTCTTATTCTATCGTGCAGTCAATGATTTTCTAAATTCATTCTTCTATTCTCTTACAGATGGTGAGGACGTGTGCATCTGATGTTCCAGACCCGAGAAGGGCCGCTACCCCCGCTGTCTGAGGCCGCGGCAGAGGCCGAGGCCGAGGGAGGGCACCGGACCGCGGTAGGGGACGAGGGCGTCCAGAAGCTACTCCGGTTCCGCCACCGGAGGACCTTATTATAGAGGAGTAGGATGAGGTGCCTCCAGCAGATCCTGCTCCAGTATACTTCATGACAGCGCTAGGCTTCCAGGCAGTCATGGGCCGTATGATGAGATTTATGGACATTATGTCCCAGGCTGGTTTATTTCTAGCAGATCCTGCCACTTCTCAGGCGGGAGGGGGAGTCCAGACCCCTACTGCCCAGGCTGCAGGCCAGACATCAATGTTACATCATACCCCAGGTACACTGCCCGTGGGTGGGGTTCAGCCTGTTGCAGTAGCACTTGAGCCCAGACCAACTGCGGACGGTGATCCGCAGAAGTTATTAGATAGATGGACCCGATTGCACCCTCCAGTCTTTGGGGGTGAGCGAGGCGAGGATGCCCAGGATTTTGTGGATAGGTGCAGGGACAGACTGCACAACATGAGGATACTAGAGTCCCACAGAGTGGATTTCACTCCCTTTCAGTTGGAGGGCAGAGCTCGTAGGTGGTGGCAGTCCTATATTCTCAGAAGGCCAGCAGATTCTCCTCCTATCACTTGGGAGAAGTTCACACAGATGTTTCTGGATAGATATATCCCACCCTCTACGGTATCAGTTTGAGCGGCTAGAGCAGGGGCAAATGTCAGTGACAAATTATGAGGCCAGATTTTCAGAGTTGTCTCGCCATGCACTCATGATACTACCTACTGATGCAGATAGGGTGCGGAGATTTGTGGCTAGGTTGCATCCAGGTATTAGGGCCACCATGGCCCGAGAGGTGGAGATGGATACTCCTTATCAGCTCGTGGTAGAGATTGCTCACAGGATCGAGGGGTATCGGTCGATGAGCGAGGAGCAGGGGCAGCAGGACAAGAGGGATAGATTCTCTACAGATTTCAGAGGTGCCCCAGCTAGGGGCAGGGGGTTAGTATAGCAGTGGTCATCCCAGCAGGCCTTTATATTCAGCACCTCCACCACCTCCCCAAGGTGTTCCAGCGAGGCCTCATTTCAGCGCTATGCCAGAGTGTTCCTACCGTCCTCCAACCATTCTGAGTTCACACAGTGGTTTTCCCAGTCATCCGAGATCCTCCGACCCTTACTTCTGTGCTATGCCAGAGGGCTCTCACCGCCCTTCGGCCATTCAGGGTTATTCTTCGGGGCAGCAGACTATGCTACCTGGGAGTTGTTACGAGTGTGGAGAGCCTGACCATATGAGAAGGTAGTAGCCCAGGTTTCGGGGCAAGGCCGTACAGTAGGGTTATCAGCCAATGGGTCCGGCACCAACAGTCCGGCCACCTAGAGATGGAGGCCATATCGGCAGGGGTCGTCCTAGAGGTGGAGGCCAGTCAGGGGGAGGTCAAGCAGATCCTGTTCACTCTGGTGGAGCTCAGTCTTCCGGTACTCCAGCTAGATTCTATGCCATTCCGGCCAGATCAGATGCAGGGGCCTCAGACACCGTGATCACAGGTATTATTACAGTATGTGGTAGAGAGGCATCAGTGTTATTTGATCCAGGATCCACTTATTCCTATGTTTCGGTATTATTTTCTCATTTTCTGGATGTCCCTCGTGAGTCCTTGGGTTCTCCTATTTATGTGTCCACTCCCGTGGGTGATTCTGTGGTTGTAGACCAGATTTGTCGGTCCTGTGTGATTTCATTTTATGGGTCCGAGACTCGAGCGGATCTTTTATTGCTCGACATGGTTGATTTCGAGATTATTTTAGGCATGGATTGGCTATCTCCTTATCATGCCGTGCTAAATTTCCATGGCAAGACAGTTACTTTAGCCATGCCCGAGTCGCCTAGGCTGGAGTGGAGAGGTTCCTCAGTTAGTACAGCCAGCCGGGTTATTTCATTCTTGAAGGCTCGATATATGGTCGAGAAGGGTTTTCTGGCCTATTTTGCTTATGTGCGGGACACCACCGCCGAGTCTCCGACGATTGATTCAGTGCTAGTGGTTCCAGAGTTTTCTGATATATTTCCTTCAGACCTTCGGTGCATGCCTCCGGATTGTGATATTGATTTCTGCATTGATTTATCTCCAGGCACCCAGCCTATTTTTATTCCTCCGTACCATATGGCTCCGAAGGAGCATCTTGAGGAGTTGGTGGCTAAGGGATTTATCAGACCGAGTGTATCACCGTGGGGTGCTCCAGTTCTATTCGTGAAGAAGAAGGATGGGTCCATGCGGATGTGTATTGATTACCGCTAGTTGAACAAGGTTACCGTTAAGAACAAGTATCCTTTGCCGCGCATCGATGATTTGTTTGACCAGTTGCAGGGTGCATTATTTATCATCCGGGCAAGGCAAATGTGGTAGCAGATGCTTTGAGCAGGAAGGCGGAGAGTATGGGTAGCTTGGCTTATATTGAAGCAGAGGAGAGACCTCTAGCCTTGGAAATTCAGTCCTTGGCCAATCGTCTGGTGAGATTAGACCTTTCAGAGCCTCGTCGAGTTTTAGCACATGTAGTTGCTCAGTATTCGTTATTGGGGGAGATTAAGGCCCGACAGTTCTATGATCCGTGCCTAGTAGAGCTTCGGGAGATAGTGGTTCAGGGTAGGGCCAAGAAGGTTACTATTGGCGAGGATGGTGTTCTGAGACTTCAGGACCGCTTATGTGTTCCTAATGTTGATGGCCTGAGGGAGAGGATTCTAGAGGAGGCACGCAGTTCTAGGGAAGAGGTTCATCCTGGTGCTACGAAGATGTATCGTGATTTGAAGCAGCATTACTGGTGGAGGCGGATGAAGAGGGACATTGTGGAGTATATGACTAGGTGTCTTAATTTCCAGCAGGTGAAGTATGAGCACCAGAGGCCAGGAGGCCTACTTCAGCAGATGCCCATTCCTGAGTGGAAATGGGAGCGCATCACTATGGACTTCGTGGTTGGGTTGCCTCGAACCTTGCGGAAGGTTGACGCGGTTTGGGTCATTATGGATAGATTGACCAAATCGACGCATTTTATTCTAGTAGCTACTACTTATACTTTTGAGAGGTTAGCCCAGATCTACATTCGGGAGATAGTCTGGTTGCACGGTGTGCCGGTGTCCATTATATCAGATCAAGGTCCTCAGTTCACCTCGCATTTCTGGAGAGCATTGCATAGTGAGATGGGCACCTAGATAGATCTCAACACAACATTTCACCCTCAGACTGATGGCCAGTCAGAGCGTACAGTTAAGATATTGGAAGACATGCTCAGGGCATTTGTGATTGACTTTGGAGGTCAGTGGGACCAGTTCTTGCCTTTGGCCGCGTTTGCTTACAATAATAGTTACCAGTCCAACATAGAGATGGCTCCATTTAAGGCTTTGTATGGTCGGCGATGTCGTTCCCCTATTGGGTGGTTTGAGCCTGGTGAGGCTAGGCTATATGGTACCGAACTGGTGAGGGATGCTTTGGAGAGGGTGAAGTTGATTGAGGAGAGGCTCCGCACAGCACAGTCCAGATAGAAGAGTTACGCGGATCAGAGGGCGCGTGATGTATCATTTATGGAGGGAGACAAGGTTCTGTTGAAGGTCTCGCCGATGAAGGGTATTATGAGGTTTGGGAAGAAGGGCAAGCTGAGCCCGAGGTTTATAGGTCCCTTCGAGGTGTTGAGGCGAGTTGGGGAGGTTGCTTATGAGCTAGCCTTACCTCCCAGTTTATCAGGAGTTCATCCAGTTTTTCATGTATCCATGCTCCGAAGGTACCACGCCGACTTCTCTCACGTGGTTGATTTCAGCACTATTCAGTTGAATGAGAGGTTAGGCTACGAGAAGGAGCCAGTTGCAATTATTGATAGACAGGATCACCAGTTGAGGTACAAGAGAGTTTCTGCTTTGAAGGTCCAGTGGAGGGGCCAACCAATTGAGGAGGCGACCTGGGAGTCCAAGGAGGACATGCAGAGCATATATCCGCACTTATTCAGCACTTCAGGTATGATTGTAGACCCGTTCTAGGACGAACGTTTGTTTAAGAGGTGGAGAATGTAATGACCAACCAGTCGTTTTGCATTATCGGACCCTGTTCCCCTAAATGAAACTTCCCACAGCGGCTTATTGTGATTTATGACTTGCGGGGGCGGGTGGTCAGGGTTTCAGAAGTCTTTAGAGTGCTATAGGAACACTTGATTCCTTAAGGTTGGCCTTTAAGGTCAAGTTTGACTTCGGTCAACATTGTTAGTAAACAACCTCGGAATCGAATTTTGACGGTTCTAGTAGCTTCGTATGATGATTTCGGACTTGGGCATATGTTCGGAATGGGTTTTGGATGACCCGGGAGCATTTCGGCGCCCAATATTGAAATAAGAAGTTCCTTAAGTTCCTATTGTGGTTTGGGACGTGTTTTTGTGTTATCGAGGTCCAAATTGAATTCCGAGACCAGGAAATATTCCGTTATGTCATTTATGACTTGCCTGCAAAATTTGGTGTCATTCCGAGTAGTATAGGTCGGTTCGGCGCGTTGTTAGCGAAGTCAAGAAAACTTAAAGTTCCTAAGTTTGGTTCTAGGGGTTTTGAGGTGTGATTTTGAGTTTTAGCTTTGTTTTGGGTGTTCCGAAGGCTCGAGCGAGTCCGTATTATGATTTGGGCCTTGTTGGAATATTTGGACGGGGGCTCGGGTGGGCCCAGGTGCCTCCCGGACACCACACGAGGCCAAAAACCAGCTGAAATAGCTGCTGGTGCACCTGTTCTGGTGTGATCCGCAGGTGTGGTTACCCAGTCGCAGGTGCAGGACCGCTCCTGCAATGCGACCCCCAGCGGGCAGTCCATTTCTCGCAGGTGCGGACAAGGTTCCACAGGAGCGGAGCCGCAGGTACGGGTCCAGGCTTCCTTGTCCATTTCCGCAGATGCGAGCCTTTGCTCGCAGGTGCGAGACCGCAGGTGCGGTCCTCGAGCCTCAGGTGCGGAAACACTGTCAGACAGTGTGTTTCTTAATTATGGGATTCTTTATTATTTCTTCATTTCTTCCTCCATTAGAACACCTTGAGAGCTTGAGAAAAGGGCTCAACGAACCAACCACTGAAAGGTAGGTAGATTCTATCCTAGAGTTAGTTAATGCATGCATTTTTAGTGGAATTTAACTACTTCATTAGTGAAAATTTTGAAATTTGGGTAGTAACCTGGGGCCTACGAGAATTTAGAAAATTACCCGTCAATTAGCTATGAAATCAAGTAAAAATCATGTATTAATGATCCTTAGGCTATGGGTGAGTGTTTCCTTAGAGAATTTTTGGACTCCGAGCATGCGGACCCGGGGTTAGATTTTGGGATTTCTTCAAGAATGGTGAATTTGTCTAAGTAATAGGATAATTCTATGCTTTGAATATGAATTGATATATTTGTATAACATTTGGCTAGTTTTTCGAGTCCGTGGGTGTCGAGTTCGGAGTTTCGGGTGCATTCTTAACCCGGGGAGTAGGTGCGACGCGAGGTGAGTCTCCTTTCTAACCTTGTAAGGGGGAACTGTCCCCCTAGGCGATTTAAATGCTATATGTGATATTTGTGGGGGCTACATACGTACAAAGTGACGAGAGTGCGTATGTAAAGGCTATTACTATTATGTCGGGGTAGTTAGGCCCACATCATGCCTTGTGTTTTACTTGATATGAACTATATGCTTAATAAATACAATGTTACGTGTTGCTTACTTCCCTGAGGTCATGGAATTTGAGAAACTTGTAAGGAATTGTTCACTGAAAAGTAATTTAAAAAGGAATGTGTGCATGTAACCGCTTCACAATTTACATTCTGCGAGCGGAGTGTGATTTCCCCCCACTCTTATGGGAACAGGCCGTACGCCACGGCGGTTCGATCCTCGATAGTTCATAGAGAGGATTGAGAGAATGCACTTTTGGTACGGGCTGTTCGATCCTCGGCAGTGCATAGATGTGAGTACTTTGTGGAGAGGTGCACTTATGGTTCGGGCCGTTCCACCCTCGGCAGTGCACGGACATGACTATCTTATGACTCTGGCCGGTTGTCCTTACCCTGCATGTGCATGATTTATTTGTTACTAAATTCATGGATATTGATTTGACAGATATTTGGGGGAAAGTGAAGTAGTAATTTTTTTATTCATTCCAGTACTTCCTTGGATTTTAGTGCCTTGTATATATTTGTTGCCTCACTGCCTTTACATGCCTACCATTTCTATCATATTCTGTTAAATTATATTGTTGGACCTTAGTGAGTGTCAGGTCGACCTCTCGTCACTACCTCTTCGAGGTTAGGCGGGATACTCACTGGGTACATATATATATTTATGTACTCATGCTACGATTCTGTACTTAATTGTACAGGTTCTGAGACTGGTGCATCTGGTTGTCGGACCGGAGCTTGACTTGATATTTGACGGACCTGAATTCGCAGTGAGTTGCTTTTCCTCCTAGCAATCTCCGGCAGCACCATGGGACTGTATATTATATCTTTTGTATATTCTGTTAGTATGCCCGTAGGACTTGTGACACTAGTTCCTAGCACACGTGTCAGTTGTTATGGATTTTGGTTTTGTATATATATTGGCACGCCTCTTCATGACTGCTTTTGATTAAAACTGGCCATTTATCCTTGTCGAATCATGTTTTAAGTTTTAAAACTGAGTATATGTTGAAATGTTTAATCTAATAAGAAAGAATCCTTAGTAAATTGAGAGTTGGCTTGCCTGACCCCGCTGTTGGGCGCCATCACAACCTAAGTTAGGATTTTGGGTCGTGACAGTTAAATTGTAAAAACTTCAGCACTCAATATGCTGAAACTTTGTCCTGCATTCTATAGTTTTGTCGTCATGAGCTTTTTGAAAAACTTCAGCAGAAGATGCTGAAGTTAATTAGTTAAATTGTAAAAACTTCAGCACTCAATATGCTGAAGCTTTGTCCTGCATTCTATAGTTTTGTCTTCATGAGCTTTTTGAAAAACTTCAGCAGAAGATGCTGAAGTTAATTAGTTCATTTGTAAAACCTTCAGCACTAAATATGCTAAAGTTTTGTCCTGGGTTCTATAGTTTGTCGTCATGAGCTTTTTGAAAACCTTCAGCAGCAATACTGAAGTTAATTAGTTCAGTTGTAAAAACTTCAGCAGTCAATATGCTGAAGCTTTGTCCTGCATTCTATAGTTATGTTGTCATGAGCTTTTTGAAAAACTTCAGCAGAAGATGCTGAAGTTAATTAGTTAAATTGTAAAAACTTCAGCACTCAATATGCTGAAGCTTTGTCCTGCATTCTATAGTTTTGTCTTCATGAGCTTTTTGAAAAACTTCAGCAGAAGATGCTGAAGTTAATTAGTTCATTTGTAAAACCTTCAGCACTAAATATGCTAAAGTTTTGTCCTGGGTTCTATAGTTTGTCGTCATGAGCTTTTTGAAAACCTTCAGCAGCAATACTGAAGTTAATTAGTTCAGTTGTAAAAACTTCAGCAGTCAATATGCTGAAGCTTTGTCCTGCATTCTATAGTTATGTTGTCATGAGCTTTTTGAAAAACTTCAGCAGAAGATGCTGAAGTTAATTAGTTCATTTGTAAAAACTTCAGCACTCAATATGCTGAAGTTTTGTCCTGGATTCTATAGTTTTGTTACGAGTTTTAAGCTAAAATAAAATAGACAAACGTATTTCATAATGCGAATAGTACAAAAATTTAAAAGACAGAGATCACATAATTCAGACAAATTAATGTATATTCACAAAATCCAATTTTGTTTTCACTTACATCCTTGAAAAAAAAGAATAAAATTGTTTTTCATTTACAAGTTATCTTTATTCAAAAAATTCACACAGAGTCTCTTGATATTCTCCATACTCATGTCGTAGTTGCTCTTCTGAAATTTCATAATTTCTATCTTGTTTCCACTTTTCATGATCACGAAGATTTTTTTGGGAACTGCCGTCTTCTTTCATAAGAGAAAACAAGAAAATATTGGCAAAGACATGCTTAAATGGTGTGTATCTAGGAATTTGTGGAAAGCAAAGATAATGAAGGAGATGTCCAGAAACTTCATGTGTGAAGGAGAGTGGCCACAGTTTGTGGTGCATCACAGAATATCCCATAACTCGAGTTTGTCATGTACCACAATCTGTGGCCACTCTCCTTCACACATGAAGTATTTGGACGTCTCCTTCATTATCTTTGCTTCCCCATGAATTACCTGCTACACCCAATAAGCATGTCTTTGCTAATACTTTCTTGTTTATCTTTGAATATAAATTTAAAGAAATATGATAGAAGTCTGTGGACAACTATAAAATTTTCAAGTGAAGAGATTATTTATATAGCCAAAGAGTGCACCTAATCAATTGTTGATACCCAATTTTTCCTCAAACTATTTTAAATTTTGCATGTGTGCCTTCAAAATCACTTTTTATAATAACTGGTATTTTCACATAATTTTCCATATTTTATTTAATTTCTTTCCCAATTTATTCAGTATTTTAAATTCAATAATTATTCATAAATTATATTATAAATAATTTTTTCAAAATATTTCCCAGCTCAATATATCATTTTAATCCTATTAGGATTTAATTATTTGACAGATTAGCCAATTTGGCATTATTTAGCTGTAATTACAATAATCTTTGCAATTATAGCCGAGTTGTACATTTTATACCATTTAACTCAATAGTTAGTCATTTTATATTTTAAATATTATTTAATTACCTTAATTTCACCTATTTAGCCTTAATTTCATTTATTATAATCATTAACTATTTTTATAAATTATTTATTTTTTATGGGTATTTAATAATTAGCCCCTTCCTATTTAAAATCTAGCCTAAATCAAATCTGATCCCAACCCAATTGACACCAGCCCAATACCCAATCCAAATAACCCAATAATCCAAGCCCAATCTCTAAGCCTACCCGACCCAATCCCCATTCCAATCTGAGCTGTTGATTTTTTCAAATCAACAGCTCAGATTCACCCTTTCCATTAATAACCCTAAAGACTACCCTCCCCCTTTCTCATTTTCCCTCAATTCACTCAGCCGTCTCTCTCAACTCTCTCATCTCTCTCTCTCTAAAACACTCCACCTGCTAAACCTATCTCCTCCCTTCTCCGGCCACCTCCTCGTTGGAATCCATGGTGGTCTCACCTCTCACCAGCCTTATGGCTCCGTCCTTCGCCTTGTATCATCGTTTGGGGGTTATCAAGTGAACCAGAGGCGGTTCAACTCCCATCTCTGGTATCATGCCATGTTTTCCGGCCTTCTATGGCCGTTCGAGTAAGATTCTTGCATTCTCCAGCCAAACGCCGATGNTGGAAACCCTAGCTTTAAGATCTTCCGATCTTCCTAGATCTGTGACAGATCTATGTCTATTCTAAGGTTTTCACCTGTTTTCTCTTTAAAACCCCTTTGTTTTTCAAACGATTCTTCATTTTTAAGAACTAGGGTTTCTTAACCCCTTTTGAAAATGCTTTATCTTCTGATTTTTAGTACTAATCTATGATTCCCAGTATGATTTTAAACGCTTTGCTTGAGTCTCCTCTTTTGCCTTAATTATTCTGGTGAAACCCCAATTTTAGGGTTTGAGTTCATCTTGTTTGCTATGTTTTCTAATCTGCATGTTCTTCTAGATTTTCTCTGTGTTCTATGCTTCTCGCTTTAATTTTGTTGTTAGGGTTTTCAACCTCTTACTGTTTCTATGATGTATTACTTAGGGTTTCTCTGATTTTTGTGCTATTTGTTGCTTAGTAAGTCTGATTATTCGATTAGCTATTATTTGCCTAATACTCTATTGATTCTGTGCATCTCTTCGTAAGGCTGTGACATTTTCTTTGAATCTATGATTTTGTGTATGTCCCTCGTAATTCTGTACTGATTTCAAATTGTTTCCTTATTTGTGTGATACCTTCCTCAATTAGTATTGATTCCTTGTGATTTCCAATCTCATTCGTGATTCTTGTGACTAATTTCCAAAATCAAACTTATGATCTACCTTATTTATGTGCACGAATATGCTGTCAGTTATTTAACATGTACTTTCCTTAATTATGTATTATGTACTTAGTCTTTATTACATGCCACATGCTTTTACTACTCCTATTATGATAAAATCAGTCTTATAATTGATTATTTCCCTTGTTTGATACAACTTGTACCCGTTTGAACTATGACTCCCTAATCAAGGGAGTACGGGTCTTGATTGATTCTGATTGGGTATTTTTCCTATAACTATGTTGAAATTAGTACTTCTTACCTTATTTACCACTATTTTCAAAGCTATATAGACCCAGGCCTCTTATTTTCCAAAGACACGAACAAAAACATTGTTCAACTCTCTCTTTTACACACATACATACTCTCTACTGTTCTCCTTCTGATCACCTGCTATTATCAGTCAGCTTCAATCCAAGACTGATTATTCTACTTTCTTATTCCTTATTATGTGTTTGTCATCACCTAACTGGTATGTCCTCAATTTAGTTTAAAGCTTCAAAACAATATATTTCTTTTGGTATTTCAATTCATCTTACTTGTGATATTCTTTTACTTATGGTTTTGTTGCTCAACTTGCAATTAGTATGTAAACTTCGCTGCTTTAGTTCTTAATACTTCCCTCCGTAACCTCAGCATTTTTACTACCTCCTTTGCATATTCCGACATGATTCTGCTTCCTCTCTATCTTCTTTGATTCCTGGCACACCACAATATGCACTATATGTTACTTAGTCTTATGTAATATTGAATACATGTTGTACCAGAACCTTTTCTCTGAACCTGTATGTGACCTTGCTTATTGTATGTTCTCCCTATATGCATCATACTTGTCCCGTACCCCTCAGTCCCTGCTTGTGATGGTTAAACTGATTTGGTTCTTGTTTCTTGCTCTATGTGTACTGTTATGATCCTGAGATCCTGATTGTCTTACCCTCTTCCCTTTCCAAACTGTTTTCACCAAGTAATACTCTTCTATTGTTCTTCAAAACTCATTTCAAACAAGTTATTTTCAAAAGTTGTTTTCCTACCTGATCTTTTCAAAACTATGAGCACTTCCACTATACTCTTAGACATTAGGTTCTGCCCCTCTTGTGTGAGCATTTCCTTGGGACCCTTGAGCGCCCTCTGAACTTTATGAAACCCAAGAGCTGGTCTTTCCACACTGCACTTACTTTATCTTGGCTATGAAATCTGGGTGTGAGCACTGCCCGGGATCCTTTGAGATCCTTAGGGAACTCTAACACACCTGGATTATATGAAAGGCTATGAACTAATGGCATTTGAGGCATTCTGGGATTTTGGGCCTATCAGTAGGCTCCCAATAGCATAACTCCTTCCTTTTCTTATTTCAGTTATGTAATTTATGCAAATGTCCTGTAATAACTACTTGTAAACTACTCTGGGGATGGATAGTGGAAAGGGAAGGGGTGACTATGTATGCTTTAGCTATTAAAAGGGTAGAAAACATGTTATTAGGTTTATATTCCTACTTGCGCAATAGAGACCATGCTTAGGACTTATTTCATGCATTAGAGATCATGTTCCCTAGGACTTATACTTACTGTTTTCAGCATGTCCATCTCACTATCATATCACTTAGAGAATCCTGCGTTAAAATATGTTAATAACCATTACTTTGCAATCATGCTCTATGCTGTCATGTACACTTAGAGATCCTGTTTAGGGTAAACAACACTAAAATAAATTGCCACTCTTGCATCTTCTGAAATCATGCTTAATGGTGCTGTAATTATTGTGCATTTAGAAATCCTGCTTAGGATTCTATATATGCATCATTCTGCATCCCTATCTGTGCATTAGATATAATGTTTTAGGACTCATTCTCCGCCTAATTACCAATGCATGAAAAATGACCTAAAACTGTTTTACCATGTCTCTAAACAACTAGTGATAATTCTGCATTTGATGCAACACCTAAGTACAACATGTTTAGGCAAAACAACTCAAACTGTTTCTTTAATAATCTGGGTAATTACTGAGCATTGTCCTATGCCTAGGCAAGACTTAGGTAATTAATGTCACGACCCAAAATCCCTAAGGTCGTGATGGCGCCAGACATCAATGTCAGGCAAGCCAAATCATTAATTAATAGAAATACATTTCCGATTTTAATACATTTATGAAAACATTTTCTTTCACTTAATTACATATTAACCAAATAAAAGTTTGTTAATTAAAACAATGGTTTAAAGATTACACTTAAGAAATTATATCCCAATACATATCCCAGAACCCGATGTCACAAGTTCATGAGAAATTTCTAAGAATCAATACAGTCATTACAAAGCATGTCCCAAATACAATTGGACAAGGAAATTTAAATGAAATAAATACAGTACGATGGAGACTCTGTCAGCTGCGGATCGCCTCCGGATGATGCAGCTCGCCTAAGTCTCCGAATCCTCCACATTGCTATGAAAGTACCTGTGCAATAAAATGCACAGCAAGTGTAGCATGAGTACAAAAACAACGTGTACTCAGTAAGTCGCCCGCCTAACCTCAGAGAGGTTGTGACGAGAGGTTAAATTAGACACTTACTAAAGGTCAATTTAGAATATTTAAGTGTGACACTAAGCATGATTTATCATAGGCAATTTATCAAAATCAGGCTTTAAATATCATTCAACTCCGTTCACGTTTAACACTTTATATCTTCGTCATATTAACAGTTAATCAGCATGGTGATTTAATTAAATAATAATAAATCGACGGGAAGGAAAAACTCCTTCCGAAAATCTTTTTAATAATTTTTAAATCTCTGTCATTTCACTTGATTATTTAATATTTCAGGCCAGTAACCAGGCAAAATCATAGCAATTACGCAACAAATATCATGTGCAAGCAATGTCGAGGGTCGAACGGCGCGGACCAACAATAATAAACTGTGCACTGCCGAGGGTCGAATGGCTTGAACCATAGATAGAGCTATCTGCCCCGCTCGCGAATCGATCATGGGACGCGGTTAAAATAATACGGCTAGCCTGCTCGCGAATCATACCTGCGCGACTCAGGTGCTCATATGAATACACACACAAATATAGGGTCATCCTGCTCGCGAATCATACCTGCGCGACTCAGGTGCTCATATGAATACACACACAAATATAGGGTCATCCTGCTCGCGAATCATACCTGCGCGACTCAGGTGCTCATATGAATACACACACAAATATAGGGTCATCCTGCTCGCGAATCATACCTGCGCGACTCAGGTGCTCATATGAATACACACACAAATATAGGGTCATCCTGCTCGCGAATCATACCTGCGCGACTCAGGTGCTCATATGAATACACACACAAATATAGGGTCATCCTGCTCGCGAATCATACCTGCGCGACTCAGGTGCTCATATGAATACACACACAAATATAGGGTCATCCTGCTCGCGAATCATACCTGCGCGACTCAGGTGCTCATATGAATACACACACAAATATAGGGTCATCCTGCTCGCGAATCATACCTGCGCGACTCAGGTGCTCATATGAATACACACACAAATATAGGGTCATCCTGCTCGCGAATCATACCTGCGCGACTCAGGTGCTCATATGAATACACACACAAATATAGGGTCATCCTGCTCGCGAATCATACCTGCGCGACTCAGGTGCTCATATGAATACACACACAAATATAGGGTCATCCTGCTCGCGAATCATACCTGCGCGACTCAGGTGCTCATATGAATACACACACAAATATAGGGTCATCCTGCTCGCGAATCATACCTGCGCGACTCAGGTGCTCATATGAATACACACACAAATATAGGGTCATCCTGCTCGCGAATCATACCTGCGCGACTCAGGTGCTCATATGAATACACACACAAATATAGGGTCATCCTGCTCGCGAATCACTCAAGCGACTCAGGCACCCAAAGTTACACATATCCACATAATAAATCCGTATTTTATCAAGTAAATAGTTTTTTTCTCAGGAAAGTGGTAAATTCTTATTAAAAGAAACATGACATATAGGTTTTGAAATCATTTGTTTTCGAAACTCATCTGTCAAGTTTAATAATATTCCACGATACAACCCAGTCCAGGCAAACAAATATCCACAGAGAGATCAATTCTCTTTTTAGAAGATTAACAAAATGAACTCTAGTTTTTTTTAGATATTCAATTACATTTTCGATTATATTAGCAGTTTAATATTACAAGTAAGATTATAGGTACAACACGTAAGGCTTGCTAGTGGGTCCTCGACTACCCGGACATGGCATAATAGTAGCTACTCACGGACTCCCGTCACCTCGTGTGTGCGTAGCCCCCAAAGATAATAGAATGTACTGAATTAGTTCACCTAGGGGGGACGATTCCCCCTTATAAAGTTAGAAACGAGACTTACCTCGCTCCGAAATTCCAATACCAGCTTCCAAGCCCCTCTGATGACTCCAACAGACGCACAACGCTCCGAAACTACCACATAACGGCAAAGCAATGAAAATTCATCCTAATGCTCACAACATATTCAAATTATACACTTTCCCAACCTTGCTCGGAGAAATGACCAAAATGCCCTGGGGCCCACGTGCCCGGAAATCCAAAATTCTCGAAGATACATTCTACCCATAGCCATACTAAATCAATCATGCAATTTACTCTACATTCCATACTCAAATTCGTGGCTAAATTCCAAATTTACATTTTCTAATTTTCTTCAAAAATTTGCCAAATTCCTACCAATTTCCGTGCCTAATCCATGCATATAATCTTGTATTTATCTTACAAACGGAAGAAATTTACTTACCTTGATGCCTGATGAAAATCCCTCTTGAAATTCTCTCCAAAATCGTCCATGACAAATGAAAAATGGGTGAGAAATGACAAAAACCCGGCTTTAAAACATTCCGCCCAGGCCTCCTTTTGCACCTGCGGTCCAATAGCCGCTCCTGCAAAAATTCCATCGCAGGTGCTCTGACTCAACCCAGCATCTCTCGCATCTGCGGTCCCTTCTTTGCACCTACGCTTCCACAGGTGCGACCCATCCTCTGCACCTGTGGCCTCCTCAGCTCCAGCCCAGAACTTGCACCTGCGGCACCCTTAGCCGCACCTGCGGTCAAAGCCTCGCAGGTGCGGTTACACTAGATGACAACAACCTTCAGGCTTCTTCAACTTCAAACATTGATTCGTTAACCACCCGGAATCCACCCGAGGCCCCCGGGACCCCGTCCAATTATACCAACATGTTCTGAAACATAATGCGAACTTGCTCGAGGCCTCAAATCACATCAAACAACATCGAAACAACGAATCGCACCCAATTTCCAACTTTATGAACTTAGAATTTTCCAACTTTTACATCTGATGCCGAAACCTATCGAATCACATCCGATTGACCTCAAATTTTGTGCACAAGTGCATATTCAACATTACGGACCTGCCCCAACTTGAATCACATTCCGACCTTGATATCAAAACTTCCACTTCCGGTCGGATTTCTCAAAAACCTTCAAATTTTTATCTTTAGCCAAATGACTTCAAAATGACCTCCGAACATCCAAATTCACTTCTTATTGCGATCCCAACTCCAAAATCACCATACGAAGCTATTTTCAGACTCGGAATCCCAAACGGACATCAACAACACTGAAATGCATTTCAAGCCCAAATCTATGAAATTTTTCTAAAATGCCAACTTCCATAATATGCATCGAAACGCTCCCGGGTTATCCAAAACCCGATCCAGACATACTCCCAAGTCCGAAATCATCATACAAATCTGCAGGAACCTTCAAATCCTGATTCGGAGGTCGTTTACTCAAAATTCCAATCTTAGTTGATTTCTCCAACTTAAGGCTTCTGAAATGGGAATTTTCTTTCCAAATCAATTCTAAACTTCCTGAAATTCAATTCCGACCACGCCCATGGGTCATAATACCTGAAACGAAGCTGCTCACGACTTCAAACCGCTGAACGACGTGCTAGAGCTCAATACGACCGGTCGGGTTGTTACAATTAAAGTTGTCAAAACTTGAAATATGTCTATTTATGTATGCAGCTTAATTATCAACATGATAAAATCTGTAAGTAAAACTGATTAAAACTTCCTCTCTGAGTTATGCAATAAATCTGTCTTTGTTATTATAATTTAGATACCATGTTTTAGGATCTGAATCAAAAGACCTTAATTGTGTATTAGTCGTGCTGCCTATTTGCATTACTTGTGGAGGTATACTTGTGCCTTTTCTCTGCTTTTCTGTGTTTCCCACTAATTGCAGTCCTACATGTTCTTAGCCATCGCCTTAGTATTTTTCCTTCAAACCTGAGGGTCTGCCTAGAACATCCCTTATCGGATAGAAGTCCTAAATTCCTCCGGGACTAATAGGAAGGGACGGGTAACAACATGCAATAGAGGTTGAGACCAACACTCGATTTAGTTACTTTCACGGGGTGGGAAGGAGTAGAATATGGATATGATTAGCGATGCGCTAATACCACGTGTAGACCCTCTTTGAAGAGTGATTACCAGGTATTGTACTGATGTGATCCATATTATTCTAAACCTAGGATATCCTTTATATGCTTAGATCATAATCCTTTCAAAATCTAACCTTCTTTACTATTTTTTCAAACATCTGCATACTTAAGACTTAAATCCCCTCTTATTTGAGCCTTATTGGTTTGTTTGCTAAGCTGTACAAATTCACAAAAGCTGTTTGGCCGGGAACCACACTTGTGGATCCTAAGGGGTGCCTAACACTTTCCCCTTAGGATAATTTCAAGACCTTAACCTATCTCTGGTTAACAAAGTAGTTTTAAATGAACCCCTTTGGTTTCCTAACGCACCTTTAAAAATCATTAGGTGGTGACTCTCAAAAACACAAACCCCTTTCTCAAAAGGAAAGAGTTGTCCCAACCGGATGTCATAAAACCGATCTCCGCGAGGAAAGAGGGGGCGCGATAGCATGGCGACTCTGCTGGGGAATCTATCTAGACTTTTACCATTTCAAACGGCTTTGTGAACTTGTCTTTACTTTGTTAATACTTGCGACCTTTCCCTTTCCCCTTTTTATGTGCCACTAATTATCTATATCTTTAAGCATTTATTTTTCTTCAAAAGTAACTGACATGTTCTTTCTGTTTCATTCCTTTGTAACCGCTTTTAAATTATAAACTGCTGTATTTACTGCTTTCATAACGTGCAAATACATGACAACATGTCCTTAATGCTTATTTATTATTGCATAACCATGCTCAACATTCATACTCCACTCGTGCCAAATAAAATACTATAGAAACGCTTGATGAGTGGTTGCGCTTTTCCTGTATTATTACCTCCTAAATTAGGAAAGGCTTATTTGTGGTAAAACTAGTCGATCAGCGGTCCAGTCGACGGTTCTGTGCCTTTCCTCCTTGAGTTTTCCGCTCGAGGGTACCAGTCTAAAACCCCATAGAAACCTTACTCCGTTATGTTGTTTCATGCATCATGGTAAAACCTAGCTAGGCTAAAGTGTGGTCCGCACGATAACTTTTAAGACGGCCTTATCCAAAAGTCCACTAGGTTTCCCTATACCCAAACAGACATCATCACGTTCTGTGCATTTATTTGGAGAACTAAATGCTTTATGCTAATTGTTGATGTTAAATAGTTGATTCTGGTGGGGGTAAGGGCCTAACCTTGTTTGCCTTGCAGAAAATGAGGCACGAAGTCCCCATATTTGGCATGGTCTCCAATATCCCTCCAAGATTTCTAAGTTGGTGGGAAGATTTACATTCTAGTGACAAACCTCTCGTCAGGAAATACTTGGGAAATCTACTATCTCTCCTAGAAATCCAATCTAACAACATGATAATAGAGACTGCTACCCTGTTCTGGGATTGTGAAAGGTCCGTGTTCCGCTTTGGGGCATTGAAATGACACCTTTGCTAGAGGAAATAGGAGGATTGGCTGGCCTAGTATGGGAAACCCCGGGGTTGCTAATGCCTGAGAACCGCACAGGCAAAGGTTTCCTCAAAATGATGGGTCTGAAGAAGAATGCAGAACTGGTATGCTAAAGAAGTTATACATCCCTTTTGACTACTTGTACGAAAGGTACGGTCACAGAAAATATACCGTACCTATCACGACGAGTTTGCCATCACATCCTTGGGACACATCCATCGTAGAGTATTCGTCTTCATGTTTTGCTTCTTGGGTCTGATTGTGTTTCCAATAAAGAAGGAGAGAATCCACACCAGATTGGCCATGGTAACCAAGACATTAATAGAAGGAACTAATGGGCAAAACTTCAGTATTGTGCCCATAATCATTGCAGACATATATCGAGCCTTGGAAAAATGTCAACGAGGGGAAAGACACTTCGAAGGCTGCAATCTACTACTTCAGCTTTGGCTCATGGAACATCTCCAAAAGGGCGAGTACCGACAATAATTTCATCGAAGAGTTTGGGATGACCACATCGCTTTCTACCATCCAAAGCGAATGAATTACATCATCGACATGTTTGCTCAGATTGAGGACGCCAAAGGATGGGTCGAGATCTTTGGTAGTCTGACTCAAGAACATGTTCAGTGGATGTTCGAGTGGTTTTTGATAGAGGAGTTCATCGCCCGTTCCAGAGATGCATCGTTCCTAATACTAATTGGTCTAAGAGGAACATACCCTTACGTCCCTCTTCGAGTTATGAGGCAAGCAGGTAGGAAGAAAGTCATACCCAGGGTCAACAAGATGAGCCATCTTCGAGCTAACTTCCAAATTGATGATAGTCCTCACAAGTGCCACGCCCAGCATATGTGGCACTACAAGATTGTAATGGAGAAGGACAGCATCGAGTCAGAAAAATATCATGCCGGTTGTACCCCTTTCTATCATGGTTGGTTGGCAAAAAATTGGGGTGGTCTGAGCGAGCCAGGTTTCGTTCAGGGCCACAGGGTTATAAATGAAAAGGTCGAGGCACAAGTCAAAAACAACCAGCTGCGCAAGAGGATCCGTGAGTGTAAGGATGAGCACCGCGAAATACGTGAGTCTAACAAGAAACTGATTGAGGAATGGAGGGATATGGATATCAGCACCAACAAAAGGTTTGGGTATTTGGAGCGAGGCATAGTGGAGCTGGAGAAAAAATTTCTCAAAAGGATTGAAGACTGTCAAAAGGCTGGAGGGACCGGCGGAGGACATCTAACCAGGGCATACCTGTTGCTGGTACTTCGCGAGTTGGGGGAGCTGTACGAGGGAAGCAAGAATGCCGAGTCTAGGGAAGGTCCTTTTGGGACCAAGTAGCTAGGAGTGTCTTTCTTTTACTTTATCAATGTAATAAGGCCAATGGCCATCAATGACCTTTACTTCCTGTTTATTTAGTGTCTTTTTGGGATTCGTCTATTTTCTTATCAATAAAATGAGGCATTTAGCATCTTAAGTTTTCCAAATCAATTTGTTGCTAGGCCTATCTCGGGAAAAAAAGAGGTCCCCAAATTAGGACACACTTTACATTCCGCACTATGTGTTTAAATACCGCAATACTTCTCATACAACTTGTAGCCGTTTGAACTATGACTCCCTAATCAAGGGAGTCCGGGTCTTGATTGATTCTGATTGGGTATTTTTCCTATAACTATGTTGAAATTAGTACTTCTTACCTTATTTACTACTGTTTTCAAAGCTATATAGACCCAGGACTCTTATTTTCCAAAGACACGAACAAAAGCATTATTCAACTCTCTTTTTTACACACATACTTACTCTCTACTGTTCTCCTTTTGATCACCTGCTATTATCAGTCGGCTGCAAGCCAAGACTGATTATTCTATTTGCCTATTCCTTATTCTGTGTTTGTCATCACCTAACTGGTATGTCCTCAATTTAGTTTAAAGCTTCAAAACAATATGTTTCTTTTGGTATTTCAATTCATCTTATTTTTGATATGCTTTTACTTATGGTTTTGTTTCTCAACTTGCAATTAGTATGTAAACTTCGCTGCTTTAGTTCTTAATACTTCCCTCTGTAGCCTCAGCATTTTACTACCCCCTTTGCATATTCCAACATGATTCTGCTTCCTCTCTGCCTTCTTTGATTCCTGGCACACCACAATATGCACTATATGTTACTTAGTCTTATGTAATCTTGAACACATGTTGTACCAGAACCTTTTCTCTGAACCTGTATGTGACCCTGCTTATTGTATGTTGTCACGACCGAAATTCCTAACCTTAGGGATAATGATGGCGCCTAACACCACACTTGCTAAGCAAGCCAATGTTAGAATTCGAGTAGCTAATTTCCTTTGATTATTTTCTTAAGCATCAATAAATAAATTTAAAGTAAACTTATTTTAAATTATTTCCAAAGATAAAATAATAAACAATTGAATAAAAATGAACCACGAACTAATCATATAATAGATCTAGAACTACCCCAGAGTCTGGTGTCACAATTCACGAACTACTAAAGAATACTACAAACACTAGGCTGAAAGAAATAGTGTAATTGTTCTGAATATACTAAAAAAGTTTTATAAAAATAGGAGAAGACTCTGGGGATCTGCGAACGCTGACAGATATACCTCGTGTCTCCGAATAAATAGATGGCTTCTCTAAAAATCTCTATTGTTGGCTAGTACCTGGATATGCACAAAAGAGTGCAGAGTGTAGTATCAGTACAACCGACCCCATGTACTGAGTAAGTGTCGAGCCTAACCTCAACGAAGTAGTGACGAGGCTACGACGGGGCATTAACAACATATAACCTGTGACAATAATATATAAAATAACACAATAAAACAATTCTACACGAACAAGAAAAATAATAACTGAGACAATAAATATAAAGCAAGAAGGAAATCCAAACAAATTATTAAATACTACAACAACAACAATGAAATAAATCAGCTGCCTTTTCCAGGCCCCAGCTATAACCAACTCTCAAATAATTTCCAAGTTTTCGAACTTTAACTTTAAATAAAAGTAGTGCCAAAATATGAAAAATAGTAATATAAAATAGTAAGTTTTGAAATCCTTGTTTTTCTTTGAATCCTCCCTTATCTCTCCTTGTTGCGGCATGCAACCCGCTCCCACCTGTCCACCCTTATTGCTCCTCCCTAAATATATCACCCTTATTACTCTTGTTGCGGCGTGCAACCCGATCCCACATGTCCACCCTTATCACTCTTTGTTGCGGCATGCAACCCGCTCCCACCAGACATATCATATCAATTTATTCATAATTTCACAATTCAAGTCAAAGCCTTTCACAATATTATGTCTCGACAATTGTAAACAGAAAAAGTTTCACTTTAAATAACAGTAAAACCAGAACATGAAATGATGACAATAAAACAATGAGTGTTCCAACCATTATTTTATGAACAGTAAAACATGCATATTCTCCATTATCATTGTCTTGTTGCGGCATGCAACCCGATCACACCTATTCACAATATCACAATCAATTATCCACCCTTATCACAACCCCCTTATCACAATCAATTTTGTTTATTCATCAAAAACTTTCACAGTTCAGGCCAAGCCTTTCACAACACCTTTATTTCAACAATTGCATACAGAAAACAGTATAGCTCGTAAACTTCAACCAATATCGTTTTACAATAAAAACCAACCAGAATATATGTAAACACCGTAACGCTGTCAACCCAGCTTAATCTTTATGTACTATTGGCAATAATCGATTGAAATCAAATAGCCACGTAAATCTCAACAGTCCTAAGACTGTTAAACTGCAATTCTCATAACTTCCTCAATATTATCAAAAATGAAAGCAACAGGAACATAAATATATATGTGCCTCGTAGAAACAATGCCAAACTACTCAACCGTTTTATACCACAAGGGAACCAAATAAACAACCAATACTCTTTCCAAAATAACCACAACAATATTTAACAACAATGGAATAAAGCCAAGTAATCGTAGAAATAATAATGAACATAGAACAATAAAGCCAGGAATAAATTAACTTGGGAACGGGGAAGGGATCATGTTTAACAGACCATTTGGTGGTGCATAGATACTCGTCACTTCACCTATACACCACACATATGCATTTCACAGAGCAAACAAGTGGGGACTCCTATTCCCTCAAGTCAAAGTTAGACCAAACACTTACCTCAAATTCGCAGGTCACTCACTGCTCAATTATAGCTTTTCCCTTTGAATTCACCTCCAATACACTCGAATCTAACAATAATTGACTTAATATCATTAATTAATGCTAAAGGAACTAACTTTACTGAAAATTATAATTTTTCCTAAGTTTTCTAATAAAAAGTAAAAACCCGACCCCGGGCTCATTTGGTCTAAACTCGAGGTTCGGACCAAATTACGTTTACCCTATCACGACCCAAAATCCATAAGTTTGTGATGGCTCTGGACATCATTGTCAGGAAAGCCAATCATTTATTAATCGAAATAATTTCCGGGTTAAACATTTATGAAAAACATTTCCTTGCACTTTATTACATATTAACTAAATAAAAATTTGTTAAGTAAAATAATAGTTTAAATATTACACTTTAACAAATATATCCCAACACATCCCAGAACCCGGTGTCACAAGTACATGAGCAATTTCTAAGAACTTATACAATCATCACAAAGCCTGTCCGAAATACAAATTGGACAATGGAATTTAAAATGAAAGTAAGTACAGTACGAGAGAGACTCTGTCAGCTACGGATCGCCTCCGGATGATGCAGCTCGCCTAAGTCTCCGAATCCTCCACATTGCTATGAAAGTACCTGTGCAATAAAATGCACAGCAAGTGTAGCATGAGTACAAAAATAACATGTACTCTGTAAGCGCCCGCCTAACCTCAGAGAGGTAGTGACGAGATGTAAAATTAGACACTTGCTAAAAGTCAATTTAGAATATTCGAGTGTGACCCTAAGCATGAATATCCTAGGCAATTTATAAAAAACAGGAATAACTATTATCAACTCTTTCCACATTTAACACTTTAATCCTTCGTCATATTAATAACAATTAATCATCATGGGTGATTTAATCAAATAACAATTAAATCAACGGGATGGAACAACTTCTTCCAATAATCTTTAATAACTTTAAATCTCTGTCATTTTAGTTGGCAACTTAAAATTCCAGGCCAGTAATCAGGCACAAGTCATAGCAACTACGCAGTAAATATCATGCGCAAGCAATGCCGAGGGTCGAACGGCGTGGACCAACATTATTAAATTGTGCACTGACGAGGGTCGAACAACTCAAACCATAGATTCATCTATCTGCCCCCCTCACGAATCGATCATGCGACGCGATTATACATACAAATAATAAGGCTAGCCTGCTCGCGAATCATACCAGCGACTCAGGTGCTCATATGTACACATATCCACACAATAAATCCGTATTTTATCAAGAAAGCAGTTTTTCTCAGGAAAGCGGTAAAATTCTTCTTAAAGGAACATGAAATATAGCTTTTAAATCTTTGTTTTGGAACTCATTTGCCAAGTTTAATGATATTCCATAATATAACCCTACCAGGTATACAATTATCCACAGAGGAATCATTTCTCTTTTAGAAGATTAAGAAAATAAACTCTAGTCTTCTTCAGATATTCAATTACGATTTCAATTATATTAGCAGTTTAATATTACAGGCATGACCACAGGTACAACACGTAAGGCATGCTAGTGGGTCCTAGACTACCCGGACATGGCATAATAGTAGCTATGTACGGACTCTTGTCACCTCGTACATACGTAGCCCCCAAAGATAATAGCATATACTTAATTAATTCACCTAGGGGGACAATTCCCCCTCGCAAAGTTAGAAAGGAAACTTACCTCGCTCCGAGATTCCATAACCGGCCTCCAAGCCCTTCCGATGACTCCAAACGGACGCACAACGCCCCAAAACTATCCAAACAATGACAACCCAAGGAAAATATGCTCTAATACTGCAACAAATTCCAAATTATATAATTTCCCAACCCCTCTTAGTGAAACGACCAAAATGCCCTCGGGCTCACATGTCCGGAATCCTAAATTTCTCAAAGATACATTCTACCCATAACTTTACTAGTTCAATTATAAAATTTACTCAAATATTCATGCTCAATTCGTGGCTAAAAATCCAAATTTCCATTTCCTAGGTTTCTTTAAGATTCTCCAAATTTCCAATCAGTTTCCATGCCTAATCCATGCATATAATCTTGTATTTAACTTAGAAGCATGAAGGAGTTACTTACCTTGACATTGCATGAAGAAATCCTCTCTTTGAATCCTCCCAAGATCGCCCATAGCATATGAAAATAGATGGAGAAATGTCCCAATTCTCGCTTAAAAACAATCTGCCCAGGCCTATTCCCGCACCTGCGGTCCTCTAGTCGCGTCTGCGCTTCCGCAGGTGCACCCAAATCTTCCGCATCTGCGCCCTCCTTGGCTCCAGCCCAATTTCACACCTGCGGCCCCCTTAGCCACACCTGCGGCTCCACACCTGCAGCCAAATCCTCGCAGGTGCGGTCACACCAGATAACAACAACCTCAGCCTTCTTCAAACTCCCAAACTTGATCCGTTAACCACCCGGAATCCACCCGAGGCCCCCAGGACCCCGTCCAATTATACTAACCTATTACAAAACATAATGCGGACTTGCTCGAGGCCTCAAATCACATCAAACAACATCGAAACCACAAATCGCACCCTAATTTAATCTTTATGAACTTAGAAATTTCCAACTTCTGCATCCGATGCCGAAACCTATCAAATCACGTCTGATTGACCCCAAATTTTGCGCACAAGTCATATTTGACATTGCGGACCTGCTCCAACTTCCGGAATTGCATTCCGACCCCAATATCAAAATTTGCACTTCCGGTCAGATTTTCTTCAAAACCTTCAAATTTCTATCTTCAGCCAAATGACTTCAAAATGACCTCCGGACATCCAAATTCACTTCCGATCGCGCTCCCAACTCCAGAATCAACATACGAAGCTATTTCCAGACTAAGAATCCTAAACGGACATCAACATCACTAAAATACGCTTCAAGCCAAGCTTAGGAAATTTCTTCAAAAATGCTGACCTTCACAATATGCATCGAAACGCTCCCAGGTTATCCAAAACCCGATTCGGACATACGTCCAAGTCCGAAATCATCATACGAACCTGCAGAAACTCTCAAATCCTGACTGTGAGGTCGTTTACTCAAAATTCTAATCTTAGTCCATTTCTCCAACTTAAGGCTTCTGAAATGAGAATTTTCTTTCCAAATCGACTCTAAACTTTCTGAAATTCAATTCCGACCACACCTACAAGTCGTAATACCTGAAATGAAGATGATCACGGCCTCAAACCGCAGAACGACGTGCTAGAGCTCAAAACGACCGGTCAGGTCGTTACATTCTCCCCCACTTAAACTGACGTTCGTCCTCGAACGTGCCAAGAACTGCTCTGGAGTTATCTGAAATCACTGTTTGATACCTCGAGCATGTGCGCCTGCTAACACCATCCACTTGAGTACATTATCTTAATCAAATCTGAAGATTCTTCTTTTATCCATATAATAAGCTCAGAACCTAGTTCCAATACCAGAAATTTTCTCTGCGAGGCCTAGTTCCAATATATAAACACCGTATCAATTACCACACGACATACCAGAACATTACTGCATACCCTCGCTGAATTAGCACCATGCACCGCAGAATTCACCACCTGACCACAACAATGCTCCATGAACCTTAATAGCCAAAATTCCATGAATCTGATGCTCCCAAGGCACCTCTGACATATGTACATACATCCTGCTATAATGATGACGATACCACCACAACAGAGGAAAAGTGCAGAAATTCATACCCAACTGCAGAGTTAACAAGTCTTTGAATACCTCATCTTGACTAGACTCATCACTTCATTATGAACCTGAATAATGGTATTTGTTCTTTGATATACACTTCACATAACCTTATCGCACTAATCCCTGATCCGATAATGTCGTCTCACCCAGTGTGAACTGCTCAGAAACAAATCACCTCAAACATGACCAACAACCTCACATGATACCACATTGTGCTAATAGGCCATAACTCGAACATGATAAATAAGAAATGACTCAGGAAGGGACTATTCAAATCACGCAACTAATATGAAATTTTCTCATAAAATAGGAAGTAAAACATAAGAAAAATAAATATATACTAACCCTTCTCATCATCACACTGTTGCGGCGTGCAACCCGATCCAAATAATATGCCCGTGGCGGCGTGCCACCCGATCCCATCATAAAACTCACATAAAGAAATATACACGGAGCTGAATCACTCACTATTACACATCACCGAATATCGGTCACAAGCACGCTAAGTGCATAATACCATCCTGGGGAGACTGATAAGTGCAAAAACTCAAGCACGAATGAGGTGCGATATATACATATACTCTGGATCTCTAGAACTATCCTGCTCACATAACATCATCACTACACGAGACCTCAATACATACGAAATCATCAAGCCACTTTCGCAACTCACATGGCACAATCACAATATCACATGAATTTGACGGAGATGGAACAACATCTGCTGCTCTAATACCTTCCCATGAAAAAGCACTCTACTGAAAGAAACATGCGTGGCTCATACTGTATTGGTAAAAAAGAGTTTCACATGTAAGCCTACTCTTGACAACTTAGCCAGTTATGTGGACACAGGAGAACGCGACAGATGGATGTGATTCTTTGAAGAGGTACGGAACAAAGAGGCACGATTCAATAAACCCTCGAGCTCATCAGCCATGGGAAACTCAACTTGATCAAGACAGGGAAGAGACATGGTCAAAATGAATCTGGACAAAGCTACAGGCAGATTCAAGAACCCACAATTGATTACTCGTACGTTATGTAACCGTACCCCAATTACCGTTATCCTTTGTAACGCCCCATTAATGTCATAATTAGTCATTAATGGGAAATCATAGCAAGAGTTGTACGTTATATCAAGGAATCTCCTATATAAGGGAGAGAAATACAGCTTGTAAAGGCATCTGATTCTGGAGTACAATCTACTTTGCTTTTCTATATTTCTGCAATATTTACTATTATTCATTTTTCTCTATTTCCTTGATTATCAGTAACCCGTGTTCATCCTAGAAATAATCTTTAGTCAAAGGATCTAATTCTTTGGTTAAACAAATTGGTTCCGTCACCGGGGAACCTGATAATCTTTGTTTTCTTTTCAAGCGATATCCTCTGAACTATGTCGAACTCCAACGACAACAACCAGCAAAGGAAGGGAATCCCAGTTCCATCACCTTCAAGAACCCCACGTGGTTAAAGGGAACAATCCCCAGAAACATCCAATAACAACAATAATAATAATGATCAAATGGTTGAAAAAGATCACGTAAAGCAAATGATTGCAGAGTATGTGAGCCAAGCTTTACAAGAATTTGCGAGGGGATTACCGATAGCGTTACCTGCACCATCGACACCACCCTCCAATAATATCATCACCATGGAAAATCCTCAATCTGGGTTGGCAAACTCAGGAAGGGGAGATACTCCTAATGAATCTCTCGAAGTGAGACCAGGTATATCTAATAACTCTGAATTACAAAATTTACTGCTAACCATGCAGAAACAGATGAAGGAGCAGAATGATCGCATCGAACAAATTCCTGGAGTATCGCCTCTTATCAAAGGCATTGATGTTGATAGGTATTCTCAACAACCATGGAAGCCAAGTGCGGCTCCCTTGCCTATACCCAAGAAGTTTAAAATGCCTGACGTTCCCAAATATGATGGAACAACTGACCCACGTGATCATGTGACTGCTTTCACTACTGGAGTAAAAGGCAACGACTTAACAAAACAAGAGATTGAATCAGTCCTTGTCAAAAAATTTGGGGAAACACTTACCAAAGGAGCCCTAACCTGGTATTCTCTTCTCCCTGAAAATTCTATTGACTCTTTTGCTGAGCTTGCAGATTCATTTATAAAAGCACACTCTGGTGCACAAAAAGTTGAGAAAAGAATGGAAGACATATTCAAAATAAAAAAAGGAGACACGGAACTACTCTGTGAGTTTGTAGACATGTTTCAACGAGAAAGAATGCATTACCCAGAGTGCCTGATAATTGGGCAGCCATGGCATTTGCAAGCAACCTAAACGATAAGAGCTCAGAAGCCACGAGACGACTTAAGGAAAGTCTAAGAGAATTCCCCGCTACAACGTGCAACGATGTATATAACAGGTATAGTACTAAACTCAGAATAGAAGAAGATATCATTGCTCGTTCGAGAGATGAAGATCATTCCAGATCCAGACGTCCTGAATCAGATAGAAGATCAGGTAAAAACAGGTACGATCCTTACTTAGGACCCTCGGGACGTGATATTCGTCCCAGGTTCGAAAACACTAGGTCAGACTATAGACCACCAGGAAGAGATGTAGTCTCATCCTCATCTAGATCCAGAAAAGATCAAGATGAACGACCTAGAGGTAATACCCGAATTAGGGATCATACCTTTAATATAAGTACTACTGAACTTGTATCAATATTGAGGAACACGGGAGACAAGGTTAAGTGGCCCAAAGAGATGCGATCAAATCCAAATAGAAGGAACCCAGATCACTGGTGTGAATTCCATAACGATCATGGGCACAAGACTGCGGATTGCAGATTTTTACAAGGTGAAGTAGAAAATTTATTGAAACAGGGCTATTTAACAGAATTGTTTAGTGATAAAGGTAAACAGGCATATATGAGGAACAGGCAGGAGCCCCCAAAGCCTCCTTCTCCAAAACGAACCGTCAACGTGATACACGGAGGTGAAGAAGTAAACGGAGTGGTCTGCAAAACGACCACAAAGTTCACAATTACACATGGAAAACGGGTTCGTGAAAATCTGGAAGTGGATGATATAACCTTCGATGATGCAGATATCAACGGATTAATGCTTCCTCACAACGATGCCTTGGTAATATCTTTACTTAATCATGACACTAACGTAAAAAGGGTGTTGATTGATTCAGGTAGTTCAGTAGATATCATTTTGCTAAGAGTCGTGGAAGAAATGCTACTGGGGAATCAAGTAATCCCAAAAGCACGAGCCATATCAGGGTTTGATAACTCTACGGTTATAACAAAAGGAGAAATTGAGCTTAGCACTTATGCTGAGGGGGTGATCAAAAGTACCAGGTTCCAAGTCATCGATACTGACATGGCTTATAACGTAATCGTGGGAAGGCCATGGATCCACAACATGAAAGCAATACCCTACACCTTGCATCAGGTAATTAAATTCCCCTATGAATGGGGGATTCAACAAATTAGAGGCGATCAGCAAACCGCAAGAAATATAAACTCTGTGGTACACTATAACAAAAAAAATAGAAGAATCACAAGATAAGGGAATCTCCTGAGCAGGTAACACCGCCCAAACAGGCATGGAAGAAATTACTACCCAAATAGGTACGGAAGGTATTATTGCTGAAATAGGTACGAAAGAAAATACTTATGAGAAGGTGAATCAAGTTGCCATGGAAGGTGCATTAGACCACACAGATACAGATTCCAGACAGGACGTCATTCATGAACCGGAGGAAGATGAGCACATTAAAACAACTACGGAAGAGCTCAAAGTTGTTCCATTGTTTGAACAAAAGCCTGAACAGAAAGTGTATATAGGCACGAGGCTGGGCCCCGGTCGAAGAGGTAAGTTAATTAATTATTTAAAGGCTAACGCAGACTGCTTTGCGTGGTCCCACTCAGATATGACAGGCATCCCACTAGAAGTGATGACTCATAAACTAAATGAACATCTATCATTCGTACATGTTAAGCAGAAGAAAATAAAGCAAGGACCATTCAAGAACCAAGTGATTGACGAAGAGGTACAGAAACTCTTGAAGATTGGTTCGATACGAGAGGTAACGTACCCTAACTCGCTAGCTAACACCGTGGTAGTACCTAAAAAGAATGGCAAATGGAGAGTATGCGTAGATTATACTGACTTAAAATAAAGCATGCCCCAAAGATTCATTCTCATTACCACATATATATCAAATGATTGATGCCACTACAGGTCATGAATTATTAAGCTTTGTAGATGCGTATTCTGGTTATAATCAAATTAAAATGGATCCCTCTTACGAGGAAAAAACTTCCTTTATTACAAACAGGGGGACTTATTGTTATAAAGTCATTCCCTTTGGCTTGAAAAACGCGGGAGGCACATATCAAAGGCTAGTGACTAAGATGTTCTAGAACATCCAGGAATAATAATGGAAGTTTACATTGATGACATGCTGGTAAAATCAACACGGGCGGAAGACCATTTCCAGCACCTCTCTACTACTTTTGATATTTTACGTAGGTATAATATGAAGCTAAATCCAGAAAAATGCGCTTTTGGAGTGCAATCAGGTAAATTTTTGGGTTTCCTTATATCGAACAAAGGAATAGAGGTAAAGCCCACTCAAATTAAGCTATAGAAGAAATACCTGATATTTTAACAAATAAAAAAGAAGTTCAAAGACTAACAGGGAGAATAGCAGCTTTGGGAAGATTTATTTCTAAGTCTTCCAAAAAAAGTTTTAAATTCTACTCAGTTCTTAAAAAGCAGAATCAGTTCTAATGGACTGAAGAATGTCCGCAAGCCCTCAAGAATATGAATATTTATCCATCGAAACCACCGGTGCTTTCAAAGCCAAAAGAAGGGGAAAGATTGTACATCTACCTGGCTGTTTCAGAAATTGATGTAAGTGATGTACCGGTAAGAGAAGAAAAAGGTAAGAAATCACCTATCTATTACGTAAGTAAAACTTTTCTAGATGCTGAAACTAGATATCCACATCTGGAAAAATTAGCCTTAGCTTTAATAATGGCATCTAGAAAATTACGACTATATTTTCAATGTCACCCAATCACCGTTGTGACTTCATATCCTTTAAGAAATATTCTGCATAAACAAGAATTGTCAGGAAGATTAGCCAAGTGGGCCATAGAATTATGTGAGCATGAAATAATCTATCACCCTAGGACTGCAATTAAGTCTCAAATACTAGCTGATTTTGTTACTGACTTTAGTAATAGCATTATCTCTGAAGTAGAAAAAGAGTTACAACTTTTTAATGGTGCTAATCCGGGCCTATGCACCCTATTCACTGATGGCTCATCAAATATAAAAGGTGTCGGCTTAGGCATAGTCTTAATATCACCCACGGGTGAAAAAACACGGCAAGCTATCAAGTGTTATCCTATAACTAAAAATGAAGCAGAGTACGAAGCTGTTATTGCAGGGCTTGAACTCGCACGGGAGCTCTCAATCGAGAAAATCGTGATCAACAACGACTCCCAACTGGTAGTAAATCAAATGCAGGGGACTTACATCGCTCGAGAGACTCGAATGCAACAGTATCTTGAAAAGGCACGAGAGCTCATGAGACAATTCAAAACATGGAAGGTAATGCAAATACCTAGAGAGGAAAATGCAGAAGCAGATGCATTAGCTAACCTCGTAGCAGTCGTGGAAGTAACAAAAAAAGACAATGCAATTGTCATCCAACTATTCCACTCAATGATCGACCAGGATAGGAATGAGGTAACTTTCAACAACTTAACCTGGGACAGGAGAAACGAAATTCTTAAATTTTTGCAGAATGGCACCGTACCTGAAGACAGGAAAGCAGCTCAAGCACTTCGCCGCAAAGCTGCACGGTACTGCCTTATTCGCAACTCGCTTTATCGTATGATGTTCGGAGGACCCCTAGCTAAATGCCTCGGACCTAACCAAACGGAATTTGTGATGAAATAAGTCCACAAAAGACACTATGGAAATCACTCAAGGGCAATATCCTTAGTGAAAACCCTAATCAGAGCTGGATACTATTGGCCCATGATGGAAGAAGAGGCCGAGAACTTCATATCCAAATGCGATAGGTGCCAAAGGTTTGCCAATAACATGCATCGACCAGCGGAATTATTGCATCCAATAATATCCCTATGGCCTTTCATGAAATGGGGTATGGACATAGTGGGGTCTCTTCCCACAGCTAAAGGATAGGTACAATTTTTGCTCATGCTAACCGAATATTTTACAAACTAGGTAGAGGCAGAAGCGTTCAAAAAAGTGCAAGAAAAGGAAGTTAAAATCTTCTTATGGAGAAACATAATATGCTGCTTTGGGATACCAAAGGATATCGTGTGCGATAATGGCCCACAATTCATAGACTCGCAAATCACAGAATTCTTTGAAAGCTGGCAAATCAAGCTGATCACTTCAACGCCATACCACCCCATGGCTAATGGTCAAGCCGAGTCAACGAATAAGGTCATCATCAGCAATCTAAAAAAGCGGCTGGATAAAGCAAAAGGAAACTGGCCTGATGAGTTATCAGCAGTACTATGGGCATACAGAACAACTTAAAAAATAGCCACAGGAGAAACTCCATTCGCACTTGTCTATGGATCAGAAGCCTTAATACCTATGGAGATTGGTGAACCAAGCATAAGGTTCACAACAGCCATGGAGGAATTAAACGACGATGAATTAAGGACCAATCTGGACCTGCTCGAACCACGGAGAGAAGCAGCACTGATACGGATGACAGCTCAAAAGCAAATCATAGAGCGTTATTATAACCGTAAAGCTCATCTCAGGTACTTCAAGATTGGGGACTTCGTCCTCAAAAAAGTCTTTCAATCAACGAAAGAAGCAGGCGCAAGAAAGCTAAATCCAAACTGGGAAGGACCCTACAAAATCTGAGGCATAGTTGGGAAAGGCGCCTGTGAGTTGGAAGCTATGGACGACAGAGTTCTACCAACAAGCTGGAATGCCATCCACCTAAAGAAGTATTACTTCTAAGGAAAAGAAATACCCCCGGTCAGGTATCACACGATCGATTTTATTTGGTACATTTAAAAATTTTACTAACTTTTTTAGATGTTAGGCATAAAGCTAACCCATCACCAGATGAAATAACACAATTTCCGGTCTAGGGTTACACTTTTTGATGGACGTTTTAAAGGGTTAAGCAGTCATCATCTAAAAAACTATATACCTTCGAGTCCGGAATGTTTTTCCTTTTCAGGAAAAGGACCACAAGGAAGGAACAATCAAGTGCTCGAGATCTCATTCTTCAAAGCTCAAACACTTAGGGGACTATACAGTATGGAAGGCTAAGACGAAGCAAAGAAGACTATCAGAAAGTCAAAATCTCGAGCCTGAAGACCCATCTACCCAACAAGACAAGTGATACGAGCAGAATCAAAAGAGATCAAAAGAGTCATCCAAATACAAAGCCTAATGTTGAAATGCAAAAAACCCTCGAACATGTTCAGGCTGAAAGGCAAAATATTAGTCACGAGGAAGAAATGTATACTTATTCAAAACTGTTGTAACTAAAGAATTTATGAATGAAAGATCAAAATCCATGTATTTGTTCAGAAAACTGTTGTCAAATAAAATAGTACGGAAGAAAAAGCATTTTCCTCGTACTTATTATAAAACTGTTATCAATAAAAACAGTTGTGGGTAGAAATCCCAATCTTTATAAAAACTGTTACTAGTGAAAAATAGTTGTTCCCTTGTATTAATATCGAAAAATTGTTACCTATGAAAAACAGTTAAGAAAAACAAGGGTATATCAAATCTGTTAAACAAAAACAGTTGCAACATGAGTTTTAGACGATAATCAAAAACATGTAAAATGTCATGGAAGTTCAAACAAAAAACTTTCCTTAGAAACATTCTTAAACATGTGTAAATTTCCTATCACTCTATTGCATTATCGTGAAGTTGAGATGTCTTCTTTATGTCAATCATAAAGGGCCCTCTTTTATAAACGAAGCCTACTACAAAAAGGCTCACAAACACCGTACCTACTATGAAAAGGTACGAGTGATTACTAGCATCCTCATGCAAAAATTTAGAGGTAAAAACAAAAACCTCAAAAATTAAGCATGCAAAATACTTAAAGAGTGAAACAGAAACTCAACGGAAAATAAAAGTCATACTAGCATTAATATATTAAAACGGCTAAGTAAAAACTAAGTATTAACTTATACTTAGCCGTGTGGAATTTTTATACATTGAGGTGCCCCTAATTTGTCATTTGGGGACTTTAAAGAGATCCAAATTTACCCCCGATGGGACTGGGGGTAACCACCAATTGAGACAAAGATAAAAAAAAATGGTGAAACAACTTCTTAAATTTCTTCAGGAGGGGGATTGACTTCACTGGCAGAAGGAGCGAGAGCAACTAGGGATGAAGAGGCACGAGCAGCAGGAGTCTCACCATCAGGTGAAGAGAGGTTATGACCTTGTTGAGCCTTCTCCATGGCTTCCTTAGTTTTAGCTATTTTAGCACTAAGGTCGAAACCATATTGACTCATTTTCGTCAATGTGTCAAGGCGAGAATTCATATACGCCCAACTCACATCAACAACAGCCACCTCTTCAAGATCTTCATAATCCCTTTCCCATACTTGAAGCTCAGCTCTCAATCCGTCCTTCTCCGCTTCAGCAGCTTCATGGGCGACCCTTTACGGTACAATCGACTCCTCCAGAGTTTCAACTTTATCTAAAGAATTACGAAGGTCCTCTTAAGTACAAGTGAGTGATTGCACGAGCTTGCCGGAGTATTCCTCCTTCTTCCCCAGCAAGTTTTTCAAGTCTCTAATCTTCTCTGAGGCACGGGATAACTGCTCAGCAAATGAGGACTCCAGAATACTCTTGTCTTTATCAGCCTGACTGGAAGAAGCCTTTTCTACTGCCAGTTCTGCCTCCATGAGCTTTATCTGCCGCTTCAAGGTACTCCTTTCCTCTTCTAAGGCATCCATGTCAATCCTTAGGCTATCATATTGTTCTTTCCAATTATCAGTATCGGCCTGCAACTCTTTTGTCTCCTGATCCGTATTTGCGATCCTCTTCATGAGCTCCATTCCTATAAGATTAATCTACACGAAATAAACCAATTAGATATGATAAATTTCATATACGAAAATGAAAGAGGTTAACTTGCATCATACCTTCAAAGAGGTATGCACAACTTCATTGGCCCATTTAAGAGCACTATGGCTGGCTAGCTTGGCTTTCTCAGTGGGACCTATCAAAGGCTTGAGCCACGCTTCGGGCTCACCCATTTTCTTGAAAAGGTTCCCCTCAGCTGGAACCTCTATTATCACATACCGCATCTCTCTGCTGGAAGACCCTACTTCCCAAGCGGAAGGCATGGAAGTAGGCAGAGATGAAGCAACAACAGGCATGGAGGGTCGGAGTAAAAGGGTATGTATAAGCAAAAGAATATATCGTCTTGTAAAACGTTATTCTGTGATTACTATTCAGAATGTAGACAGGGAAATCAGGCCTCCAAAAACACTCCCTACGAACAAGGGAAATCTGACCCTCAGTAATAAGGGTTGGGTACCTTTTGACACTCTCAAGGGAAGAAGATTGGTCTATGAGAACTTGATTATCTCTAGTAAAGAAAAAGTCAGCAGGAACAAATTCATCAACTCCAGGTTCACGAAGGCATTCACCTCTACCTCTAGACAAAGACCAAGAAGCCCTAAACCTCGGAGAAACTAGAGACCTAGCGGAAGGAGGGGAAACTATTTGAGAAGAAGAGTAGCCTCTCGAAGGAGTGGATCCTAGACTCCTAAGTCTACCACCCTCTGACTCCTAGTCGGAGCAAAAGATGGCGTTAAATTTTCAATATCTATTACTCTCTGAGGTTGATTTGAAGAAGACATGTTTACAAAGGCAAGAAAAAAGTTGTTTAGAAAAGACAAAGTTAGAAAGTGTTTCGTAGAAGCAAAGAAAAGAAGAAAGGTATTTATACTTGAGGATAACCGTCAAACATGGAAAAAAAATAAAAATAATGATGAAAAGTCATAATTGAAGGTGTCACTTCAGGACTGACGCAGCCGCAAAAAGCCCTAAAAGGTGCCGAGTAAATGCAAAACCAATCTGAGAAGGACACGTGGTATGAGCATTAAATGGAAGTGACAAATGACGCCTATGATTCAAAGAAGGGCACAATGTTTCGAGGTAAAGCGGCGGCAAAATATTCCCGCCATAAATGAGTATCAACTTACCAAATATTAATCGATAAATATATAGTAAGTGGGGGGACTATCTGTATTGGTAAAAAAGAGTTTCACATGTAAGCCTACTCGTGACAACTCAGCCAGTTATGTGGACACAGGAGAACCCGACAGCTGGATGTGATTCTTTGAAGAGGCACGGAACAAAGAGGTACGATTCAATAAACCCTCGAGCTCATCAGCCACAGGAAACTCAACTTGATCAAGACAGGGAAGAGACACGATCAAAATGAATCTGGACAAAGCTACGGGCAGATTCAAGAACCCACAACTTATTACTCGTACGTTATGTAACCGTACCCCAATTATCATTATCCTTTGTAACGCCCCATTAATGTCATAATTATTCATTAATGGGATATCATAGCAAGAGTTGTACGTTATATCAAGGAATCTCCTATATAAAAGAGGGGAATACAGCTTGTAAAGGCATCTGATTCTGGAATACAATCTACTTTGTTTTTCTATATTTCTGCAATATTAACTATTATTCATTTTTCTCTATTTCCTTGATTATCAGTAACCCGTGTTCATCCTAAAAATAAGCTTTAGTCAAAGGATCTAATTCCTTGGTTAAACACATACGGGGCCCATAATCATATTTAAATCCATCCAAAAACATCGAGTCTACCTTGCTCAGACCGAACTAAGCTAATAGCTTTACCTGGGTCCACATTAACCCACTTCCTCTCATAAAATTCAAGAACAACCATCACAGCCGGGACAAACACCCCACAATCCACAACCAAATAAACTGAACGCCTTTCAGGCATAACTTCTCAAATAAACAACATTGCACTTCTTTATACTCAGTCCAAATCTTCAATCCCTCAAGTGACTACATGTCACATTTATACAATCTTTTCGCGGTCATGCTTCCACAACCTTCCATACAAGGCAACAAAACACATCAAGAACCCATGACCAGGGCACAAAGCCTCTTCTAGCGAACATCAATCTCAGGTGACACTGAAGATAACACCAACTTACTCTGAAATTTCAAATCCCTTCTTCGTGCTCTTCCGAGCTCATGACATCCTTATTAACACCGAACCACAATATCGATTCTTACTTCCAATTACATACTACTTACCGCACCTAACATGCCAATATGAGGTAACGCAAGAATTCCATCATAAATTCTGAACCACTAATAGGGTGAACACTTCATCATATAGAAACATTTTACTTAACTCAATTCAAGAGTATCATCTCAACACACGAGTTAATCCTCACAACCACCCAACATGAAAATCCTTAAGTAGTAGTATATACCACCATAAGACTTCCAGGATCCGCCTACTCCTGACAGGCCATAGCATTCAAATGCTCCCACATGAAATCCATTACGATGGCCGACAAGCCCCGCACTCACCGGCACAAACCACATGCATGACTTAATCACATCAAAGGAACTGATCACTGCCGCAAATGTGCCATTTCAAGCATGGATAATCAATCTATCTTCTTCAATCATCTTCAATTTCTTCAGGAATAATAGCAACTTCCTTCAGCTCATAGCATACTCAACCCTCACTCATCCCGAGTGACCTTGACTCAAGAGACTATGCTGCCTAAATCCCGCAACCCGTCTCATACTCTCCTGATAATCTTTCTACAATCCAGAGTTTAGTCATCTCACTCTTCCAATACTATCTTGCATGCTGAAACATATCATAGAACATTCCAAATTCTCTTGCTAGCAGTCCCTAAATACTTCCAAATTCTCTTGCTAGCAGTCCCTAAATACTCAAACTCTCTAGCATCATTCACACATTCTGCCTCCTACCGAATAGCCACTAGAACCCCTCACAGAGACTTTCCAACTATGCTACTGCTAACCTATTCACAGGAGATAATCCACCTGCGGAAATCACCCGCGAACACCTTCTAACGATGCTGAAATAAACGCTCTCTGCGACTTCAATACCTCATCATACGCCCTGCTTCATTTACAAACTTTACTAGTCCGTCCCCTCCTCATGAACATCTATTAAATGCGCGACAATATCTTCAAATTCAAAGCTATGATGTCGCTCCCCCGCTTTGCGACTGCTCGGACTTCTGCTTCTTACACATGGCTTCCTAGAAATGGAACCACCTCCTATCCTCACCTCAGGATCATTCTTTGCCAACTGCATTCTTCAATACTTCTTCTCAATACTCTGACCCCCACACAACCGAAGAAACCATAGCACCGACAAACTTAACACATTCCATTCGATCAATGACGACGACTTCACGTCACAGGTGCATATCCCACCTCACTTGAAGACACCAAGTCTTACTACTTTATGAACCCCAACCGGACCATTCACAATACAAATGCCTTTCCTCTGCCGGAACTAAAATACCGAAATCTCTAAATTACGCTCTGAGAAGACCTCCCTTCAAACCATTCATCATCTCCAACATACGGGCAAGCATTCTATCATCATATCGACATCGCGCGAAAACTAATCGCAAGCATCATCACTACCTGAGCATAGCAACAAGGCTCTCAGAAACACAGCTACCGAGCTGAAACAACATATTATTCTTTTGCAGGGCCATAACAACAGCCCCAACCAATTATACATGGAAACATCTCGAATTACATCTGTAGCACCATTTCAATTCCTCAAATTCCTGATTCATAGCAAGCGTTTCGCGACGCGTAAGATTGAGTAGGAATAAACATAAGCATAAGCCTCAAAGGATTCAAATCGCACAATGAGGAATCAAGAAGGGGAGTACTCCTAACAGCCCTGTAGCCTCTCGAAGATAAGTACAAACGTCTCTGTACCGATCCGCAAGACTCTACTAGACTTGCTCAGGACTCGTGAGACTTGAGGGAACCTAAAGATCTGATATCATGTTGTCACAACCCAAAATTCATAAGGTCGTGATGGAGCCGGACAACATTGTCAGGCAAGCCAATCATTTATTAATCGAAATAATTTCCGGGTTAGACACTTATGAAAAACATTTCCTTGCACTTTATTACATATTAACTAAATAAAAATATGTTTAGTAAAACAATAGTTTAAATATTACACTTTAGCAAATATATCCCAACACATCCCAGAACCCGGTGTGATAAGTACATGATCAATTTCTAAGAACTTATACAATTATCACAAAGCCTGTCCAAAATACAAATTGGACAAGGGAATTTAAAATGAAAGTAAGTACAGTACGAGGGAGACTCTGTCAGCTGCAGATCGCCTCTGGATGATGCAGCTCGTCTAAGTCTCTGAATCCTCCATATTGCTATGAAAGTACCTGTGCAATAAAATGCACAGCAAGTGTAGCATGAGTACAAAAATAACGTGTACTCAGTAAGTCGTCCGCCTAACCTCAGAGAGTGATGAGAGGTCAAATTAGACACTTGCTAAAAGTCAAATTAGAATATTCGAGTGTGACCCTGAGCATGAATATCCTAGGCAATTTATTAAAATCAGGAATAACTATTATCAACTCTTTCAACATTTAACACTTTAATCCTTCGTCATAATAATAACAATTAATCATCATAGGTGATTTAAGCAAATAACAATTTAATCAACGGGAAGGAACACCTTCTTCCAATAATCTTTAATAACTTTAAATCTCTGTCATTTTAGTTGGCAACTTAAAATTCCAGGCCAGTAATCAGGCACAGGTCATAGCAGCTACGCAGTAAATATCATGCGCAAGCAATGCCGAGGGTCGAACGGCGCGGACCAACAATAGTAAAATGTGCGCTGCCGAGGGTCGAACGGCTCAAACCATAGATGCATCTATCTGCCCCCTTCGCAAATCGATCATGCGACGCGGTTATACATACAAATAATAAGGCTAGCCTGCTCGCAAATCATACATGCGACTCAGGTGCTCATATGTACACATATCCACATAATAAATCCGTATTTTATCAAGAAAGTAGTTTTTCTCAGGAAAGTGGTAAAATTCTTCTTAAAGGAACATGAAATATAGCTTTTAAATATTTGTTTTGAAATTCATTTGCCAAGTTTAATGATATTCCATAATATAACCCTACCAGGTATACAATTATCCACAGAGGAATTAATTCTCTTTTTAGATTATTAAGAAAATAAACTCTAGTCTTCTCCAGATATTCAATTACGATTTCAATTATATTAGCAATTTAATATTACAGGCAGGACCACAGGTACAAACTGTAAGGCATGCTAGTAGGTCCTAGACTACCCGGACATGGCATAATAATAGCTACGCACGGACTCCCGTCACCTCGTACGTACGTAGCTCCCGAAGATAATAGCATATCCTTAATTAATTCACCTAGGGGACAATTCCTCCTCACAAAGTTAGAAAGGAGACTTACCTCGCTCCGAGATTCCATAACCGGCCTCCAAGCCCTTCCGATGACTCCAAATGGACGCACAACGCCCCAAAATTATCCAAACAACGACAACCCAATGAAAATATACTCTAATACTGCAACAAATTCCAAATTATATAATTTCCCAACCCCGCTTAGTGAAATGACCAAAATGCCCTCGGCCCACGTGCCCGGAATCCTAAATTTCTCGAAGATACATTCTACCCATAACTTTAATAGTTCAATTATACAATTTACTCAAATATTCATGCTCGATTCGTGGCTAAAAATCAAAATTTCCATTTCCTAGGTTTCTTTAAGATTCTCCAAATTTCCATGCCTAATCCATGCATATAATCTTGTATTTAACATAGAAGCATGAAGGAGTTACTTACCTTGACATTGCATGAAGAAATCCTCTCTTTGAAGCCTCCCAAGATCGCCCATAGCATATGAAATTAGATGGAGAAATGTCCAAATTCTCGCTTAAAAACAATCTGCCCAGGCCTATTCCCGCACCTGCGCTTCCGCAGGTGCGCCCAAATCTCCCGCACATGCGCCCTCCTTGGATCCAGCCCAATTTCGGACCTGCGGCCAAATCCTCGCAAGTGCGATCACACCAGATGACAGCAATCTCAACCTTCTTCAAACTCCCAAACTAGATCCGTTAACCACCCAGAAACCACCTGGAATCCACCCGAGGCCCCCCAGGACCCCGTCCAATTATACCAACCTGTTACAAAACATAATGCGAACTTTCTCGAGCACTCAAATCACATCAAACAACATCGAAACCACGAATCGCACCCTAATTCAATCTTTATGAACTTAGAAATTTCCAACTTCTGCATCTGATGCCGAAACCTATCAAATCACGTCCGATTGACCCCAAATTTTGCGCACAAGTCATATTTGACATTGTGGGCCTGCTCCAACTTCCGGAATCGCATTCCAACCCCGATATCAAAATTTCCACTTCCGGTCAGATTTTCTTCAAAACCTTCAAATTTCTATTTTTAGCCAAGTGACTTCAAAATGACCTGTGGACATCCGAATTCATTTCTGATCGCGCTCCCAACTCCAGAAACACCATACGAAGCTATTCCCAGACTCGGAATCCCAAACGGACAACAACAACACTGAAATGCGCCTCAAGCCAAACTTAAGAAATTTCTTCAAAAATGCTGACTTCCACAATATGCATCAAAACGCTCCCGGGTTATCCAAAACCCGATCCGGACATACGCGCAAGTCCAAAATCATCATACGAACCTGCAGGAACCCTCAAATTCTGACTCTTAGGTTGTTTACTCAAAATTCCAATCTTAGTCGATTTCTCAAACTTAATTCTTATGAAATGAGAATCTTCTTTCCAAATCAACTCTAAACTTTCCGAAATTCAATTCCGACCACATCTACAAGTCGTAATACCTGAAATAAAGTTGCTCACGGCCTCAAACCGCGGAACGACGCGCTAGAGCTCAAAACGACCGGTCGGGTCGTTACATACCCATTCATCCACGAACCCAAATATACAATTAATTTTGAAATCCCACCACAATTCGAGGTAAAGATTTGATTTTTACAAAATTCCTAATTCTACCCAAACCCTCAATTTTTACCATAAAATTCTTAGTTTTTGATTTAAAAGTGATGAAAAATAATGAGTACTTGAAAGAGTAAAATTTAGAATTGATTACCTATGACTTGGGGGTGATATTTGGTGAAGAAATTCATTTCTAGTGCTGTGGGGTTCGAAAATTTGAAGAAGAAGAAGTCTGCCCATTTTATATATATTTTTCTGCCAGCTATTCTGCCTCGTTTCTCGTGCCAAGCGATCCCGAAACTCGATTTTTATGTCTCCATGAATTCCTTGTGAAATTCTAGTCAAGTTAGGCTTTTGAATCACTCAATTTGACCTTATAATGAAGGAGATATGTTGGTTTTAATATTTGCAAATAGTGCAGATTTTTAATACGCCGTCGTGGTACTTTCGTAATTAACTTGAAAAATATGGCAACCTTAGTAAAATGACTATAAAATCCTCATACGATGTCCAAATTCGATGATTCTTTTTGCTACGGGTCCGTAATTAAGATACGGATCTAATACTTCATTCAAAACAGAAATCGGAGCTCATTTATTCAATATGATATCATTTATTCTTGAAGAAACGACGTCGAAGCATAAGAAAGAATGAGTGCAACACAACCCAAACCTATTTGAAATTCACCCAAGCCCTCGGGGATCTAAAACAAACATGCATGGAAATCTAAAAGCATATAACATGTAAAACTATGAATTAAATCTTAAAACTCATTATTTTTCTCAAGAACACTTAAAGTTCACTATTTATCAACCGGATGTCCGAATCACGTCAAAACGAACTCCGTTTTTCATCAAATTTTACAGGCAAGGCCTAAATATCATAAAAAACCTGTATCGAGCTCTAGAACCACTATACAGGCCCGATACAAACGGTTTCAAACATAAATTCCTTTCTTTATTTCATTAATATTTCAGCAAAATAATTTCTTTCAGAAATTGATTTCTAAGGCGTGGGCCTCATAATTCATTTTCGGGCATACGCCCGAGTCCCATATTTTACTGCGGACCTCCTGGGATTGTCGGAACATGGATCCGGGTCCGTTTACTCAAAATTTTGACCAAAGTTAATTTTAACTCTAGAAATTATTATTTCTCATATTTTCACATAAAAACTTTCCGGTTTCACACCCGGACTGCGCACACAAATCGAGGTATTTAAAATTAACCTTTTTAGGGCTATTAAGCTTAGAACGGAGTCTAATTTCATAGAATGACCCCTTGGGTCATCACAATCTCCACCTCTAAAACAAATGTTCGTCCTCGAACGAACATAGAAAATTACCTGAAATGGCAAACATAACCGACCCTGCATCCTCAAAACACCATCATCTCCAACAGTAACTTGCTTGTCATGACAGTGCTGAATTGTGTCCCTAAGGGCCGCCAAATGTGGGTCACCATCATGTCGCTCCTGAATACACTCAAATAGGAAAGACCGAGCGACTGTACAAGCTAGAACACTGTTGGGGGAAATATCCAACCTCACGAGCTGATTAGCCAACGTCTGAATGTATGAAGCTAACGGTCTCTCACCAAATGGAATATATGTAAGGCTGCCAATACTCACCGCCTCTATTTTCTTAATAGTTGTTCATAGCCAATTATGGAATTATCAAACAGCTTCACGTTAGCAATAATCTCCTTTCAAACCTTCACAATACTGATAACGAGATGTGATTCATGAAGACCCCATAATTATATACCCGACTTAACATGTCTCATTTAACGCCACACGGGCATCACATACCTCGTAGGTCAAAGCTCAATAATTATAATACGGATTTGGTAAACTATGCACAGTTAATTAATTAATTAATTTAATTATTATTAGAATTAATTTTATTATTATTTATTCATTTATTAAGATTATTATCATTATTTTTTATACATAAACTGTTGAATCATCCTAACATGCATGACTCCCTACCAGTACTATAACAAAATTTTAATTCACAGGGGAGAATTTAAACACAAGAACTTCCGTCACCAGGACCTCTTCCTTAAATAACTTCCACCGCGGCTCGTATCGCGATTTAAACATCTCAAATCATATTAAAATGCGAGGATCTCGTCCTCAATTTTGAATCAGAAGAAACATGCGTATCATGCCAATCGAAACATTCCATTTCCTTCCTTTAAATATTTTCCGTTAATAAAAATTACAACACGTAATGATAGACGCAACTATCTCCGTAGAATCTCTCAATACAAGTGTTCACATAAGTAGATTTTTGAGTTACGAAGCTCACCCGAGAGTAGAGCATATTAGAAGAATTTTATTAGTTATGCATAACCGTATTAAGTTCAGGAAATCATCACTTTATACTAATTAGAGATTGTTCTTGTAATGACAACATTTAATGTAACGACCTCAGCCATACCATGGAAAATATATCATTAGGCTGGGTCTCCACCTCTAGGAGTCTAACCTCCACTTTCGACATTCCGACCCCTTTTTCCCTAGTCGATCATGTAGTTGAGTTGTAACTGCAATGGGGCATGTAGCCTGAGTGCATTGATGAATTATGACGCTCCCAAATCTTGAACAGTTCCTACCACTAGCCGAAATAAAGTATTATCTTGCCCTGAGTCGCACAAAATTTTTACAATCATAATTGAGTCCTTTAATGAGTTTGGGTACTCGCCCTCTGGCTATATGAACTGAAGTAGGAGTATGACAGGCTAACTTATCAAACCTGATGGCATATCCTGACACCATCATGGTGACATGACGCAACCGTTCAAACCCTATGCGACACGTATTATGGAAAGTCCGAGAAGAAAATCTTTCAAAATCATTTATGAGAACTGAGTCAAGTAATTGATGCGGCATTGGTTGGTCATCCTCTTCGTAGTTTTGTCACAAACACCGGCGGCCAATTTCTTCTTTTACTATGTTAACTCAACACTGCTGAGCTACCCCCTTTATTCATATACTTTTTCATCATTCTTTTGGGGTAACTCTTATCTCCATTGATGCACAATGATCCCAAAGGTAGAGCTCTATGCAGATAAACCTTGGCATGAACCATATAGTCTAGAAGCTTGTCAACCATTGTACTCCCTCTAGAGCACCCCCAAAATCCGCAACCGTGACTTCCACGCTGAGTAAACCTTCTGTAGATTTAAAGTTTGTTATATAACTCCTTTGATACTGAGGTATAGGGTTACTAAGGTGGCAGACATATCGCAAGTTCCAGATTTATCTTTTGTAAAATCTCAGGCCTTATACATTCCAGGCCAAAATCAATATAACACATGACCCTACAGTCTATTCCTTGACAGTGGAATTCCCCACTTGGCACGAAGCCATAGGTCACAATGTCTGATAATTCACAATGATAAACTTCACAGGTCATATAAATCAACTTCGTTGCTTTCAACTATTCCCTTGTTATGCCATACTGGAGTAGCTATAAATCCTTCTGGGATATGGACTAGTCCAACATGTACTGACTGAGCTAGAACCTCCGCGTCCAGATTCATTTAAGACTGTAATGACCCGGTCAGTCGTTTTGAGAGTTAGTGCCCTGATCCCTTAATAACTGCTTCTCTCATGTCCATTTATGTTATTGAAACTTGTCCGAGTATTGAGTGGTAAAAAGTTCGAAGTGATTTTGGACACATAGTCCTTAAATGTGGATTTTAGCCTTTGAAATCAGGTCGTAGCTAGAGTTGTGTGAAGACGGATCCATAATGGAATTCCGTTGACTCCATTAGCTCCGTTGGGTGATTCTGGGGTTAGGAGCGTGTTCGAAATGTGTTTTTGAGGTCGGTTGTAGATTTATGCTTGAATTGGCGAAAGTTAGAATTTCAGCGATTTCGGTCGATAGGTAAAATTTTGATATCGGACTCGGAATTGAATTCCAAAAGTGAAAGAAGCTCCGTAATGTCATGTATGACCTGTGTGCAAAATTTGAGGTCATTCGGACGAGTTTTGACGTGTTTCGGCATCGGATGTGAATTTTGGAAGTTTCATAAGTTCTTAGGCTTGAATCCATGCATAATTGATGATTTTGATGTGATGATATGTGTTTTGAAGGCTCGACTAAGTTTGAATGAAGTATTAGGACTGGTTGGTAAGTTTGGTTGAGGTCTCGGGGGTGTTTCGGAGGCTCAACGGGTGATTTTGAAACTTGGAACACAGCTGAACCATTGATGGTTCTGGTGTTCCGCACCTGCGGATGGGGTACCGCAGGTGCTAAGTTGGGGCTCACAGATGCGGAATTTAGGCAGGGACCGCTAGTGGTCGCAGGTGCAGTCTGTGTTCCGCAGGTGCGGGACCGCAAATGCGACCAATTGACCGCAGGTGTGGCCCTAGTCCTATTAAGTGACTTTCCGCACCTGCGATGGATTTTTTGTAGGTGCGGTGCAAGAGTCGCAGGTGCGGTATCCTTGGGTTGTTTATACAAAATTCTGAGGGTTTGAAATTCATAACTCCAAAACAATTTAGAGCTCAGGTTTTGGAGAATTTCAGTGGGTTTCGAAGAGGAGATTCATAGGAAACGTTTCCTAATCTTAATTCACTTGTATGCCATTAATCTCTATCAATTTCCTCAATATAATCAATGAATTTGGATGAAAACCCATTAAATTAGGATGAAACTTCCCCAAGTAGAAATTTGAGGATTTAGGGAGATTTAGGCGTCGGGTTTTGATGATTCTTGTTCGAGTGAGTTCGTGAGTGAATGGGTGTTCGGAATTTGTAATTTTTATCCGTTTCCGAGACGTGGGCTCGGGGGACTTTTTGGGCGAATTTCCTAATTTCCCGTATTAGCTTCGAACTTATTAGTTATTTTGTTTCCTTGAAATGATATTTACACTATGCAATCGAATTGACTAGATTTGGGCCACCTGGAGTTGGATACTCGTGGCAAGAGCGTGGTATTGAGTTGATTAGCGCAGTCAAGGTAAGTGGCTTGCCTAACTCTGTGTTGGGTACTTCCCCTTAGGCATTTTATACTGATTTTGTTACGTGTACGTGAGGTGATGAGTGCGTACACGGGTCATTGTTGCTAAAGTTCCACTTTTCTTTCCATGGCATCACTCATTTTCATTCCTATATTATTGTTTCCTGTCTTAACTGAGTAGTTAGTTTAAGAATAAGCATGCCTACCTGTCCTTACTTGATTTCTTCTTATTTGCTACTAGTTACACCATGCTTAGGTAGTTTTACCTTATTCTTGCCTGTTGTTTTTTTCTTGAACTGTTTAATTAAGTCGTATCCGACATAATTCTGCATTGCATATTTAAATTGAGACTATGGATCGAGATCCGGGAGCTTTCCCCCTGTACTGCATTGCATGTTTAAATTGGGACTACAGACGGAGATCCGGGAGCTTTCCCCCTGTACTGCATAGCATATTTAAATTGGGACTACGGACTGAGATCCGGGAGCTTTCCCCTTGTACTGCATTGCATAATTAACTGTTAAGATATATGTTGTGCTGAGCCGAGGGCTCTCTTTCAGTTATTAATTCTTCCAGTTTCCATTAATCCTGTTTAGCTTTGCTTATCTATATTTCACTGTTTAAATTTATAACTGACTTGTTTTAAAACTCGGTAAAGCCTCAACCTGGCCTCGTCACTACTTGAGTGGGGTTAGGCTTGGAACGTACTGAGTACCGAATGTGGAGTACTCACACCCTTTCCTGTGCATGTTTTTCCCATGTGCAGATCCAGGTACCAGCACACAGCAATGTGGCTTAGATTACCCTAGTAGCAGCCAGCAGACCGCGAGGTAAATTCTGCTGTGTCCGCAGAATCTCATGAGTCCATTTCCACTCCAATATAGATATATGAGATATATAGATACATTTTCCTTATTCCTTTGTATAGAGCTACAGTAGTTCAGAGTTTGTGACTTTGTGACGTTCCGGGTTTTGGGAAAGTAAAAGCTGTAAATGCCGAGAGGCAAAAGATTTATAGTATTGCTTCTTCTTTACTGTTTCTATTATTATTTTGTCTTATTTTCCGCAAAAATTTAGGCTTACCTAGTCGTAGAGACTAGGTTCCGTCACAAGACCGTTCGAAGGGTAATTCGGGTCGTGATAGAGACTTTACAACAGGTGTTGATGTTCGATCATTAGACTGAGCTCTGCTTCTGTCTCTTCCCCTAACCGTAGCTGTCGTTGGGGCTTCACCTCTTGTCCTGTTGTAGACGCTTTGCGTGTTGTCGATATTTGTGAGAGGACAAGAATAGGAAAGTTCAATCATCAATGGTAGAATAAATTCGCATGATGGAGTAGAATAGAAGTGAAATTGTTCCTAACTTCATAGCCTTTGAGAGATAAGTACAGACGTCTCCGTACCGATCCTTCAGAATCTACCAAGTTTGTTCGTGAATTGTGATACCTAGGCAACCTAGTGCTTTGATACCAACTTGTCATGACCCAAATTCCCAACCTTAGGGATCGTGATGGCGCCTAACACCACACTTGCTAGGCAAGCCAATGTTAGAATTCGAGTAGCTAATTTCCTTTGATTATTTTCTTAAGCATCAATAAATAAATTTAAAGTAAACTTAATTTAAATGATTTCCAAAGATAAAATAATAAGCAATTGAATAAAAAGGAACAACAAACTAATCATATAATAGATCTAGAACTACCCCAGAGTCTGGTGTCACAATTCACGAACTATTAAAGAATACTACAAACACTAGGGTGAAAGAAATAGTGCAACTGTTCTGAATATACTAAAACAATTTTATAAAAATAGGAGAAAACTCTCGGGATCTGCGAATGTCGGCAGATATACCTCGTGTCTCCAAATAAATAGATGGCTGCTCTAAAAATTTTTATTGCTGGCTAGTACCTGGATCTACACAAAAGAGTGCAGAGTGTAGTATCAATACAACCGACCCCATGTACTGAG
>ML396771.1:61090-74746 GCA_005239525.1 Nicotiana knightiana | reverse complement strand
TTTCTTGCATACACTCTCTTTGGCTTTTATCACAGAACTAGCTTTCTCCTCACCCTTATCCTCTTCTCTTTCACCACGGTTTTCTTCTTTTTCTTCACTCAAACCCTCTTGTTTCTCTACGTCACATCGTTTTTCTATCTCATTGCTTCTCTCTTTTCTTTCCTCTCAAGCTTACTCTTTTCCCCCCTTGACATCCCACTCTCTTCACTCAACACAATCTCTCCTTTTCCTTTCTTGAGATGTGAACATGCACTCTCTTACTCCTCTCATTCTTTTCTCTCTCATATTTTTCCATATTCTCTTTAACAGCCTTTTCGTCTTCAGTAATTTGTGAGGGAGTCAAAGGCCCAAGAATGAGTTTCTTCCCATTAATCTCAAAAGAGTATCTAATTTTTTCCATGCTATATGAAGCTCTTCTGTAGACATACCATGGCTTTCCCAACAAGATATGATAATTATTCATGGGAATCACATCACGCCAAATTGCATCCTCATACCTTCCAATAGAGAATAGTAGTAGCACTCTTTTATCCACCTTTACTCCTCTCAACATGTAGGGTTAAATATGCTCAACACAAGGCAAGTTCAATCGTTCAACCATATAACAGCTAATTGAGTTATAGCCATATTCTTTGTCAATTCTAAGGGCACAAATCGCGGACATCACTTTAGCTCTTGTTTGAAAAATAACTTTACCATTGTCTTCCTTCCATTCGCTATACTGTAAGATTGACTTTTCAAGTTGTTGAGTCATAGCTCGCCTCCTTTCACGATAAGTACCTGTTTGAAATGTCTTGCACAAAGATTAGAAGAATTATGTATCTCTCAAGTTTGATTTTTTCCTTCTAATACTCTCACCTCTTTTGCTTTTTTCCACTCAAAGCAACTCTTGGTTGTTAATCTTTAAATTTATTAATAAACCTAACAAGTCACAACAATTTAGTGATAAAATTGAGGAGTTAGAAAAGAAAAAGAAAAGTGAAAGACCAAACCTAGAAAGAATAGGAATTGGTTAGCTTAAAAAGAAAAAGCAAAAAATTTTAAAAACCCAAAACCCACAAGAATAGGGAAAAAAGTTACCTTAATCTACAAGAACTAGGATCCCCTCTTCTTGTCTCCTTTTTTGACGTGGAAACCAAACAACTATTTACTTTTGATTTTTGGCTGATTTTTTTCTTTTAATTTTTTTTTCGTTCTTTTTTTCTTTTTCTTTTTCTATTTCTTTTTCTTTTTTTGCTCAAGAACCCTCCCAAGATTATCAAAATTGAAATCTTGATTAGCCTATGCTCTGATACCACCTGATAACAACACGATAGGGGTCTGAGAACTACTAAAGAAAATCAAGAAACATGCGGAAGCTAAAAGAAAAATAAATAAACAAAAAAGACGAAAAATTAAAGATCGATTGAATTCAAGAAAGAGTTTCTTGAATTCAAGAAGTCTATTCTTAGAGTTGAATCCTAACAACAACAATTAGCTAACAAAGAACTAATCGTCTTTGGTAGAGACTTAAAAACAAGAAATAGATTGTGAAACCCGACCCTTTAGAATAACAAGAACAACATTATGCCTAAAATTATCACCTTTCTTGAATACCTAGAAGTGATCTAAGATTTCAGAAGAATTTAATCTTACCACCTCAAGTTGAGTCTTGAAGGTTGAAGAATAAATTCAAGAGTATCCACACACAAGAGTGCAAGAAAAATCTCATAATTTTATATGATATTGTATATAATAATCTAAGTCTAAAAACAAATAAGACACCCTTTATATAGATAGGGGTCACTAAATTGTACCTAAAAATAAGGAAATAAAGTCCTAAACTACTTTGGACAACAAGTCCAACTACCTTAGGAAAAGAAAAATACTAGGAAACATAAACCAAAGCATTCTTGGAAAGTACTTCCAACAATCTTAGGAAAAGGAAAACATAACCTTAACTAACTAGGAAAGAAATAAATATAGTCCCCTAATATATGGAAATATGTCCCAAACCAATCTTGGATAGAATCATGAAAATCTGGAAATCTTGAAGGAAATTTGCAAGCAACTAGGCACCAACTTGCACTCAACATCTAGCACGACTATTGTACCCTTCTTGGACATCAATTAAGTCCTCTTTATGCTATAAAAATGTGGCTTATGTAGGACTTCATGGGCTGCAATTTTGGACACTTTTAGTTGCCAAATTGGTCCAACGGTGGCCTGATTTAGACCTTCTTCAGAGTATGTTTCTTAGGATCTAATACAACACTTCTTGGACATGAATTTGGGACATAAAATAATTATAACACATATATTATAAATCATATCCTTTCCTTAAGCTCTTCCTCCCAATTAACAACTTCTTTACTCGCACTTGATGTCTTATGACCTTGTTTGGCAACACTTTAGCTTGACATCTTGTTAAAGGCCCTATTTGAGATTCCAAAGCTTCATTATTATCCTTGAATAGGTTTTAGCTTCCTAGGATGGTATCATTCCTCTCTTCTAGAAGAAAATTCGTCCTCGAATTTCGACCTTGCAAGAAAAAGAAAACATGCACTAGTAAATGACATCCACTAATCTGAAAAAATGGTAAGAATAAAACAAGATAGTGACCATGTGTCCACTTAACCCAATTAAGCCTAATAGGTGTAAATACTCCCTTATAAAGCATATGGACATCATCATCCCAATAAAATTTATGCCTACTTAGATTTGTCAAATAAAAACCTCTCTCAGAAGCAATATATACTGAAATTTGCAATGCGATCTTGTCAATAAGGTAGTCCAAATATGTGAAAGCAAAAGAAATTACAAAATATTGGCCATGCAAAAATTTAACACAATTATCTCAGCCACATGTATCAAATAAAACACTTTTTTGATATAGCCAATTATCAATTATAAATCCCATGGATTCTTCTATACGTAAGTTATTCAAAGAAACACATAAATTCTCAGAAAGGTCAGAAGAACCCATAAGTTCCAAAATAAAATATTCAAAATACATCAAAGCTCATGATTATAACTTTGCCCAATAATATTCGCAACACCAATGAATCCTACATAATTGCTCAAACTATCACAAAAAGAGACATAAAGAGGTTCATGAAAGAGTATTTGATTACTAATGTCACAATAATCATGCATATCCTCTTTACTAGAAGCAAGCACTTTTACAGCCTCACAATAAATAAGACTAGAGTAATGACATCCCATTGAACAACAAAACTCACATCTAGCAATTTATCACATGAAAACTCATTAGGCACTTGGATAAGATAAGAAAGAACATTTAACTCATTAGCAAGCCTTTTCTCATAAATTTCATGCCTCTTTCCACCAATTTGGAATGCATAATCATCTATGTCATACTCAATTTCAAAAGTAAGCAAATTACTCTTGCACTTGAACTTAGATATTATAGTTAATGACTTGATATGCATCAAAGTATCATCATTCATAAAAATTATAAAGTCACCAACATAAGAAGTAAGAGTATAATTCATTACCACCAAAAATACCTTAGGTGTTCTACAAAGGCCAAGAATGTGAATAAACCAATTATAAATAACATACTTGAACTTAATTATTAATGGAACAACATCACCTTTTATTCTTTTACGCAATGGATCTAAATTAATAATGCCTTTAGGGAACTCCATGTTGTAAACCTGTAAATAAAAATCAAAATTGTCAAAAGGTTCAACAACAAAGAAATTAATCAAGCTTTTATTATCCACTATCCAGCAAGAATTGATTTCGCTAAATTCATGTTGGAATCCAATTAGATCCTTTGCAAACATCTCTTATTCCCCACCCCACTTTGAAAAGGACTTTCCACATATGACTGCACAAAATCACAAGAAGTAAAACAAGAAAGAGTTAAAGGGTTAGAAAGTAAAGAAATATTTTTCTTGCATACACTCTCTTTGGCTTTTATCACAGAACTAGCTTTCTCCTCACCCTTATCCTCTTCTCTCTCACCACGGTTTTCTTCTTTTTCTTCACTCAAACCCTCTTGTTTCTCTACCTCACATCTTTTATCTATCTCACGGCCTTCTCTCTTTTCTTTCCTCTCAAGCTTACTCTTTTCCCCCCTTGACATCCCACTCTCTTCACTCAACACAATCTCTCCTTTTTCCTCTCTTGGGATGTCAACATGCAGTCTCTTACTCCTGTCATTCTTTTCTCTCATATTTTTCCATATTCTCTTTAACAGTCTTTTCGTCTTCACAAATTTGTGAGGAAGTCAAAGGCCCAAGAATGAGTTTCTTCCCGTTAACCTCAAAAGAGTATCTATTTATTTCTATTCTATATGAAGCTCTTCTGTAAATATATCATGGCTTTCCCAGCAAGATATGATAATTATTCATGGGAATCACATAACACCAAATTGCATCCTCATACCTTCCAATAGAGAATAGTAATAGCACTCTTTTATCCACCTTTACTCTTCTCAAAATGTAGGGTTCAATATGCTCAACACAAGGCAAGTTCAATCGTTCAACCATATAAGATCTAGTTGAGTTATAGCCATATTCTTTGTCAATTCTAAGGGCACAAATCGCGGATATCACTTTAGCTCTTGTTTGAAAAATAACTTTACCATTGTCTTCCTTCCATTCGCAATACTGTATGTTTGACTTTTCAAGTTGTTGAGTCATAGCTCGTGTAACGACCCGGCCGGTCGTTCCGTGAGATTTACCCCATTTCCCCCATATCTGCATTTGTTATATATCGCTATCTTATTTTTGATATGTTGGGTCAGTTGGTTTGGGTCCGGAATGGTTATGTTGGGAGTTTAGGCATTTAGCCTTTTAAAGTAGCCTAATAGTTGAGAAAGTTAACTGAGAGTTGACTTATTGGAAAATGACCTCGAAATGCAGATTTTATGGCTCAGATAGCTTCGTTAGGTGATTTGAGACTTAGGAGTGTGTTCAGAATATTTTTGTGATGTCCGGTGTAGAATTAGGCTTGAATTGGCGAAAGTTGGTTTTTGGTGATTTTCGGTCGGCAAAGGAAAATAGGCTATCAGAGTCAGAATGGAATCCCGAAAGTTGGAACAGGTTCGTAATGTCAATTTGGATATGTCTGCAAAATTTCAGGTCAATCGGAGGTGTTTTGGTTGGTTTCGGCGTAGTTGGCGAAATTTGGAAGTTTCAAAGTTCATAGGCTTGAATTTGATGTAATTTTGGTGTTTTCGTATTGTTTTTGGTGTTTAGAAGGATCGACTAAATTGGTATAATTCTACGAGGTGTGTTGGTATGTTTGGTTGGGGCCCCGAGGGGCTCGGGATTGGTTTTGGGTGGTTAACGGGAAGTTTGGAGTGACTTTGGTAAATCTGCAGGTTGCTGTTGCTGGTGTTTTCGCACCTGCGGAAAGGGAGCCGCAGGTGCGAGATTTGGCTGAGTGGGGAGTGGTCCGCAGGTGCGGCTAATGGTCAGCAGGAGCGGAAATGACTGGCAGAACAGTATATAAAGGCCTCCGCGAAAATTCTCTTATTTTTCACCATTTTGCATGCAGGAGGAGTCCTTTGAAGGCGATTTGGAGAGGGAAACTCAATATTCCTCAGCAAAGGTAAGTTCTTTGGTTACTAACATCGTTGCTATGCTATTTTGTTCGGATTAGGCTTGAAAATTTAAGGATTTGAGTAGGAAAAGGTTGGGAAGAAGGGGGTGGAGTATTGGAAATTCTTTTGAAGTTTTGGGTAGGCAATTTTGATCCGATTTTTATGATTTTGGTATGAGTAGAATCGTGGGAGGACGAGGTTTCTAGTGATGTAAAAATTATCGAGTTTCGAGACGTGGGCTCGGGGCTCGGGTTTTGCCGAATTTCGAGATTGTTGTATAATTTGATAATTTTCGATTGGGTCGAGTTCCTTTGATATATATTGATGATGTTAAACTGGTTTTGGCTAGATTCAGAGCAATCAGGAGCCAATTTGAGGGGCAAGAGCATGCGGACTAGTGTTGTGGCCCGGTAGAGGTAAGTAATGGTTATAAATCCTGTCCTGAGGGTATGAAACCCCAGACTTTACATCCCTTCACGGATTTGGAGTGATGCACACATTGGATGATGAGTGTGGGGCATGCACGCATTGAAAATTTGGAAATATGTTCCTTTTAGGCAACTATTGAGTTGCGAAACTGCTTTTTAAGCATATGTTTTACAATATTGCTATCGTTTGATATATTTGGGCTGTAAGCCATGTTTGAGGCCTAGTGCCGATCTGTTTTAACCCCCTGGGGGATATTTTACTGATATTCTCACTACTTTTAAACTATGATTTTACATTTAGTCTTTCTTGTGGAATTGTTGACACTCATATTTGATGATATTACTATTTCTTGAAATGAAATAATATTTTGGGTCGAGAACCTCGTTTATTTATGCCCCGAGTGGCATGATGAGAGTGTCTGACTGAGTGAGGCCTAGTGCCCATATGTTGAGGATGTTATGATATGAGAGTGGCCGAGCGCCTGGGAGTGATTGATGCCATGATTTGGCTTGTTTATAGCGCTTGGGCTGTAGGAGCCCCTCCGGAGTCTATACATACCCCCAGTGAGCACAGGTACCTACAGAGTGCCGAGTGACGAGTGATTGGAAGGCATGAGTGACTGTGAGGTGCTGAGGGATTGATTACGAGTGATGGTGAGGTATGCCCGAGGGGCTGATTATGAGTGACTGTGAGGCATGCCCGATGGGCTGATTATGATACATGTTTTTCTCGAGGGGCTACTTATGATTTTATAACGTTCACTCTGAGCTTATGGAATATGTTTTTCCCAAGGGGCATCTATATGATTCATTTCATTTTATCAGTAAACCTTTCGGTTGAAGTTGTTAAAAAATATATATTCTTCAAAGGATTTCTCTGAAGTTGTTTTTAAGGCATGACGATTTCATACATCTAAGTTATACCATTGGAAAGTAAGGCTGTGTCTATTGTGATTTGATGGCATTGATTTCATGTGTTTCCTTGGCGCTTAGACTTGATTTATTTTCATTACTACTGAGTTGGCATAGTCACATTACTCCATGCACCTCTGTGTGCAGATTCAAGTGCAGATATCGAGCATTAGCTATCTTTTTTTTCCGCGTGGAGCCGGATTTGCGGGATATAGAGGTAGCTGTTCAGCGTCCGCAGCATATCAGTATTTCCCTTCTTGTTGTATCTAGCTTTCATTCGGAGGTTTTGTATTATGACAGTATATTTTGGCTTATTCCTCTAGATTCTCATGACTTGGTGGCTCCGAATTTTGGGGTTGGTGGCACTGTTTATTGGCCTACTTTATTTAGTAAACATTGTATATTTAGGAATGCTTAGATTTTGGAATGGGATGTTGAAAGAAATTGTGAACATGGGGTTATTGGCTAGCCTAGTTCCACGATAGGCGCCATCACGACCGGTTTCGGATTTGGGGTCGTGACAGTTTGGTATCAGAGCACTAGGTTACATAGGACTCAACGATCATGAGCATGTTTAGTAGAGTCTTGCGTATCGGTACGGAGACGTCTGTACTTGTGTTCGAGAGTCTGCCGAACTTTTAGGAAACATGTCTATCTTTCTTGAGCTCTTTCGTGCTGATCTATTGATTCTTGAAATCTGAACTTACATTGTTTCATTCTCTCACAGATGGTGAGGCCACGCCATACCGATCAGAGTGACCAGTCACCGGCTAGACCAGTGAGAGGTCGAGGCCATGGTCGAGGCTGTGGTAGAGGTAAGGGGCCAGCCCACGCAGCAGCCGGGGTAGTACCACAGGATCCCTCTATCGATTATGATCAGGTTTTCGCCGATGGTGTCCCAGCGGGACAGGCTCAGGCACCAGCAGTTCCTATGGTTATTCCGGGTCTTCAGGAGGCCCTGTCTCAGATATTGACAATATGCACAAGTTTGGCTCAGGCAGTCGCCATGTCTTCTTCTGCCACTACTACTCAGGCCTGGGGAGGCAACCAGACTCCAGCTGCCCGGGCACTTGAGTAGGCCGCACATGGTATTTAGACACCAGGAGCAGCCCCAGCTCAGCCAGTTGCTCCGGTCCAGGATTATGTGGTCCCTGCTATGCCTGAGGACGAGCACCGCAGGTTGGAGAGATTCAGCAGATTTCATCCTCCGACTTTCAGCGGTACAGAGGGCGTGGACGCCCAGGGATTTCTAGATAGGTGCCAGAGGATACTGCGTACCGCGGGTATTTTGGAGACCAGTGGGGTCTCATTTGCTACATTTTAGTTTGCGGGTGCTGCCTTTTTCTGGTGGGAGTCGTTCGAGAGGCATAGACCGGTTGGTTCAACACCTCTTACCTGGCGGTAGTTCTCCACGATCTTTTTGGAGAAGTATTTTCCTCAGTCCCACAGAGAGAAGCAGCGCAGGCAGTTTGAGCAGCTGCGCCAGGGAGAGTTATCGGTTACTCAGTACGAGATGAGGTTCTCCGAGTTGGCTAGGTATGCTTCTGAGATTGTGCCTACTGATAGGGAGAGGGTGACGAAGTTTGTGGATGGTGTTTCTTATCAGCTTTGGTTGCTTATGACTTGGGATTTAGTATCGGGTGATTCATTCGAGCAGGTTTTTGACATAGCTCGAGATATCGAGTCCATTCTCCGCCAAGAGCGAGAGGAGAGGGAGGCCAAAAGGCCTCGTGGTCCGGGAAATTCCAGTGGTGCTCCCTTCAGGGGACAGTTTCAGCAGGGTAGGGGCCGTTCATTCAGGCCTCCTCAGTCAGGCCGTACATCATTTGGTGCCCTCCCAGCTCAAAGTGCAGCTCGAGCACCTCCAGTTTAGGGTTCTTCTATGCAGGAGTCTTCGAGTGGCCGTACGGGTGCTAGGGGTTTCTATCAGTCCCCGCCTCCAGATCCAGGGAGTTGTTTTGAGTGTGGAGAGTTTGGGCACGGGTGGAGGCAGTGTCCTCGCCGTTCCGGTGGATCTTCTCAACAGAGGGGCCAGCCCTCGATTTCAGCTCCAGTCACTTCACCACCCGCCCAGGAAGCCAGGGGCGGTGGTCCGTCAGCTAGAGGCCGCCCTAGAGGGGGAGGTCGAGCAGGGGGAGGTCAGGGTCGCATGTATGCATTTCCAGCCAGGCCGGATATTATGGCCTCAGATGCCGTGATTGTAGGTATTGTTTCAGTTTGTTGCCGTGATGCCTTGGCTTTATTTGACCATGGTTCTACATATTCCTATGTTTCTTCGTATTTTGCTGATTTTCTGGGTGTGCCTCATGAGTCTCTAGTCACCTCTGTTCATGTGTCGACTTCGGTGGGTGATACTGTTGTTGTGGACCGTGTGTATCGGTCGTCCATTATATCTATTGGGGGTCTGGAGACCCGAGTGGACCTACTGTTACTCAGCATGATCGATTTTGACGTGATATTGGGCATGGATTGGTTATCTCCGTGCCATGCTGTTCTTGATTGTCACGCGAAGAACTGTGACCTTAGCTATGCCGGGGTGTCCAAGGGTTGAGTGGAGAGGTTCTTCTGAGTACATGCCTAGCATGGTGATATCTTACCTGAAGGCTCAGCGCATGGTTGAGAAAGGGTGTTTATATTATTTGGCCTTTTTGAGGGATGTCGGTGGTGAGACTCCCGCTATTGACTCAGTTCTTGTGGTCTGTGACTTTCTGGATGTGTTTCCTACAGACCTGACAGGCATGCCACCTGACATGGACATTGATTTTGGTATTGACCTGGTGCCAGGCACTCAGCCTATTTCTATTCCACCAAATCGTATGGCACCAACAGAGCTAAAGGAATTGAAGGAGCAGCTTCAAGAGCTCCTGGATAAGGGGTTCATTCGGCCTAGTGTGTGACGTTGGGGTGCACCGGTGTTGTTCGTAAAGAAGAAGGATGGGTCCATGCGTATGTGTATTGACTATCGGCAGTTGAATATGGTTACAGTGAAAAATCGGTATCCCTTGCCCCACACTGATGATTTGTTTGACCAGCTTCAGGGAGACAGAGTGTTTTCCAAGATTGATTTGAGGTCTGGGTATCATCAGTTGAGGATTCGGGATTCTGACATTCCGAAGGCTGCTTTCAGGACCATATATGGTCATTATGAGTTCTTGGTTATGTTATTTAGGCTGACCAATGCCCCAACTGCGTTCATGCAATTGATGAACAACATGTTTCAGTGTTATCTTGATTCCTTCGTCATTGTGTTCATTGATGACATCCTGGTTTATTCTCGTAGCCTGGAAGAGCATGCTCAACATTTTAGAGTTGTGTTACAGAGGTTGAGGGAGGAGAAGCTTTATGACAAATTCTCCAAGTGTGAGTTTTGTCTTGGTTCGGTAGATTTCTTGGGGCACGTGGTGTCTAGTGAGGGGATTCAGGTTGATCCAAAAAAGATTGAGGCAGTGCAGAGTTGGCCTAGACCGTCCTCAGCTACAGAGATTAGGAGTTTCCTTGGTTTGGCAGGTTATTACCTTCGCTTTGTAGAGGGATTCTCTTCTATTGCTTCGCCTTTGACCAGATTGACCTAGAAGGGGTGCTCTATTTAGATGGTCTGAGGAGTGTGAGGAGAGCTTTCAGAAGCTCAAGTCAGCATTGACTACAACTCCAGTACTAGTTTTGCCTGCTGGTTCGGGTTCATACACAGTTTATTGTGATGCTTCTAGAGTTGGCTTGGGAGCGGTATTGATGCAGGATGATAGGGTTATTGCCTACACGTCCAGAAAGTTGAAGGTGCACGAGAAGAATTAACAGTGCACGATCTTGAGTTAGCTGCCATTGTTCATGCCTTGAAGATTTGGCGACATTATTTTTATGGAGTGTAGTTTGAGATTTTCACTGATCATCGTAGTTTGCAGTATCTACTGAGGCAGAAGAAGTTGAATTTGCATCAGAGGAGATGGTTGGAACTCCTCAAGGATTATGACCTCACTATCTTATATCATCCGGGGAAGGCCAATGTAGTGGCCTATGCCATGATTCGCAGAGCAGAGAGTTTTGGGAGTCTAGCGTACCTTCCTGTAGCAGAATGGTCATTAGCCCTTGATGTTCAGGCCTTAGCGGGTCAGTTGGTGAGATTGGACCTATCAGAGCCCCCGCGGGTGTTGTCTTGTGTGGCCTCAATGTCTACTCTTTACGATCAGATTAGAGCACGCCAGTATGATGATCCACATTTGCTTGTTCTTCAGGACAGGGTCCGTCACGGTGATGCCAGGGATGTGGTTATTGGTGTTGATGGGGTCATGAGGATGTAGTTCCGGATTTGCGTGCCTAATGTAGATGGGCTTCGAGATTTTATTCTAGTAGAGGCTCATAGTTCGCGGTATTCCATCCATCCGGGTGCCGCAGAGATGTATCAGGATTTGAGGCAGCATTATTGGTGGAGGAGGATGAAGAAGGATATTGTGGAGTTTGTGGCTCGATGTCTCAACTGTCAGCAGTTCAAGTACGAGCACCAGAGACCAGGTCGATTGCTTCAGAGGTTTGATATTCCGGAGTGGAAGTGGGAGCGGATCACCATGGACTTCGTAGTTAGACTCCCATCGACTTCGAGGAGGTTTGATTCTATATGGGTTATTGTGGATCGGCTGACCAAGTACGCGCACTTCATTCCTGTTGGTACTACATATTCTTCGGAGAGGTTAGCTCAGATTTATATCAAGGAGATTGTCCGATTGCATGGGGTTCCAGTTTCTATCATTTCCGACAGGGGCACTCAGTTACATCTCAGTTTTGGAGGCCGTGCAGAGAGAGTTAGCTACTCAGGTTGAGTTAAGCACATTGTTTCATGCTCAGATCGACGGGCAGTCGAAGTGTACCATTCAGATTTTGGAGGATATGTTGCGTGCTTGTGTGATTAACTTTTGTGGTTCGTGGGATCAGTTTCTGCCATTAGCAGAGTTTGCATATAATAACATCTATCAGTCGAGTATCCAGATGGCCCCGTATGAGGCTTTATATGGTAGGAGGTGCAGATCTCCGGTTGGTTGGTTTGAGCCGGGCGAGGCTAGGCTATTGGGCACATACTTGGTTCAGGATGCTTTGAGTAAGGCAAAGTTGGTTCAGGAGCGACTTCACACGGCGCAGTCTAGGCAGAAGAGTTATGCGGATCGAAAGGTCCAAGATGTGTCTTTCATGGTTGGGGATAAGGTGTTGCTGAAAGTGTCACCCACGAAGGGTGTTATGAGATTCGGGAAGAGAGGGAAGCTGAGTCCCAAGTTCATTGGGCCATTTGAGGTGCTTCAGAGGGTTGGGGAGGTGGCTTATAGGCTTGCTATGCCTCCCAGTTTATCGAGTATTCATCCAGTGTTCCACGTTTTGATGCTCCGAAGGTATGTTGGTGACCTTTCCCATGTTTTGGACTTCAACACGGTTCAGCTCGAGGGTGATATGTCATATGAGGTAGATCTAGTGGCTATTTTTGGTCGATAGGTCAGGAAGCTGAGGTTTAAGGATATAGTTTTAGTGAAGGTTCAGTGGAGAGGGCAGCCGGTGGAGGATGCCACCTGGGAGATTGAGTGGGCGATGCGGGACAGATATCCTCACTTATTTGAGACTCCAGGTATGTTTCTAGACCCGTTCTAGGAAGAATGTTTGTTTGAGAGGGGGAGGATGTAACGACCCGGCCAGTCGTTCCGTGAGATTTACCCCGTTTCCCCCATATCTGCATTTGTTATATATCGCTATCCTGTTTTTTACTTGTTGGGTCAGTTGGTTTGGGTCCGGAATGGTTATGGTGGGAGTTTAGGCATTTAGCCTTTTAAAGTAGCCTAATAGTTGAGAAAGTCAACTCTTGGTAAACAACCTCGGAATGCGGATTTTATGGCTCGGATAGCTTCGTTAGGTGATTTGGGACTTAGGAGTGTGTTCAGAATATTTTTGTGATGTCCGGTGTAGAATTAGGGTTGAATTGGCGAAAGTTTGTTTTTGGTGATTTCCGGTCGGCAGTAGAAAATAGGCTATCGGAGTCGGAATGGAATCCCGGAAGTTGGAACAGGTTTGTAATGTCATTTTGGATATGTCTGCAAAATTTCAGGTCAATCGGAGGTGTTTTGGTTGGTTTCGGCGTAGTTGGCGAAATTTGGAAGTTTCAAAGTTCATAGGCTTTAATTTGATGTAATTTTGGTGTTTTCGTGTTGTTTTTGGTGTTTCAAAGGCTCCACTAAGTTGGAATAAAGCTACGGGGTGTGTTGGTATGTTTTGTTGGGGCCCCGAGGGAGATTGGTTTTGAGTGGTTAACGGGAAGTTTGGAGTGACTTTGGTAAATCTGCATGTTGTTGTTGCTGGTGTTTTCGCACCTGCGGAAAGGGAGCCGCATGTGCGGTTCCGCAGGAGCGGATTGGGCTCCGCAGGTGCAAGATTTGGCTGAGTCGGGAGTGGTCCGCAGGTGCGAGGAATTTATCGCACCTGCGATGTCGCAGGTGCGGAAGGAGTACCGCAGGTACGGGTCCGCAGTTGCGGCTAATGGTCCGCATGAGCGGAAATGACTGGCAGAAAAGTATATAAAGGCCTCCGAAAAAATTCTCTTATTTTTCACCATTTTGCATGCGGGAGGAGTCCTTGAAGGCGATTTGGAGAGGGAAACTCAAGATTTTTCAGCAAAGGTAAGTTCTTTGGTTGCTAACATTGTTCCTATGCTATTTTGTTCGGATTAGGCTTGAAAATTTAAGGATTTGAGTAGGAAAAGGTTGGGAAGAAGGGGGTGGAGAATTGGAAATT